>LZPO01116998.1:239053-259455 GCA_001675575.1 Neotoma lepida | reverse complement strand
GCCCTGGCTCTGTTTCCTCCCACCTACCCGGAGTACGATCCCACTCTGGGCACGGTGATTGACAGGCTACTACGAGCCACCGACGGAGGACCGCGTGGGGGTCGGAGCAAGCGTTAACTTCTCGGCTTCGCTTCTCCCATTACCTCCCCCTCACCCCCTCCAGGCACCCGCTGGAAGCTTCCACCGCCAGCGCCGCGAGGCCCAGAGGCCGCTGACTGATGAGGGCGGCCGGGCGGGAGGGTGCTGAGTGAGGCCCAGGCGTTCTCGCCTCTCGGCCTGGGGACCCAGGCAGCTGCACCCGCCTGCNGGGCCAGGTCGGAAGGGACGCTCAGGCCCAAGGCTTGGCCTAGGGTTTTGGCACCGTCACCCAGGCAATCGGGCATGGCAGAGGTGAGGCCTGGGCCTGCGCTATGGCCATGGGGCCTTGGACACCTCCAGNCCTAAGCGCGCATAGAGCGGAGGTAGTAAGGCTCGGGTTCTCCTCCCACCGGGGGTTGACCCTGAAGACCGATTTCACCTCGTGGCTGCCGGAAGCAGCCCACGATGGCTTGGGGGGGACGCAGCAGAAGAGCAGGCCCTATGGCCAGCGCAGGCCTCAGGCGCGCAGCCGCCCTGCTCGCCTCCTCCTCGGGCTCCTAATGCTTGCCAGTCTAGGCCCCAGCCTCCCCCCACCTCGCGAGCTCTGGGCTCCGCTTTCCCTCCATCGACTCCAGGCCGAATTCAATCCGAGAAGGCTCCTTTGAGCTTTTGTGTTTGCTGGGGGAGATGTGGGCGCAGGAGGGATCGCGTTACAACTTTCATTTCCTGAAATGTTTGAGGGAACATCCAGGGTTTTTATCCCCACATCAGGCCCGGCCGTGAGCTCGGGTTTCAGGCCTTGTCACTCAGCTGTCACCAAACAAACGAGGCTCTCAGAGGCCAGGAGAAGGAGAGCTACCTGCTATTCATGACCCCTGGAGCAGGTGATCGCTCATGGGAAAAACAGGTAGAATTAATCATAGGGCTGGTCTCTGCTTCCTCTCCTTTTTGGCAGACCTGGCCACCGTGTGAAACCCATCAGAAATCAAATTAACCCTTTCTTATCCCCCACGGGAACAGAAAATACTTTTCAGATAACTCAGCATCCGTAAACACCCACTGATAGAATGAGAGTGTGAGGTAACACTTTGCATCCCACCCCCTACTTGTCAGTTTCTTAGCCTCTAGTGTTCCCTGGATTTGGGGTAGAATGAGACATCTCCATGCCGCCTATTAGAAGTCATGAGTATAACCCCTAACCTCAGATAGATTCCAGCATCTTCCCCTTGTCTACCTGGATGCCATTGCTTGCTTGTACTAAAAGGGAAACCTCCAAGAGGAATTTCTAAGAAATTTCTGTGAGTAGATTTTTCCCTGTCTTCCTTTCTTCCCTCAGCCATCAATATGTAGAGTATCTACACTGAGCTCTGTGTAAGACCAACCTCTCAAAATCTCCCCATCCTTTTCTTATTAATTTATCATTTGGGAATTTCATACATGCATGTAATGTGTTTTGATCAAATTTACTCCACTTCCTCTCCCCAACTCCTCTCACCCCCCCCCACCGTACCCTAGCTTCATGTACTTTATTTTTACAAAGCTCACTTAGTGCTGCTAATATGTGCATGGGTGTAAGGTCACCCATCGGAGCCTGGGCAGCCTATTAGGTGCTGCATCCCTGAAGAAGAGTGACTCTCCCTCCCCCATTCATTTTAATTCTGATTTAATTCTTGCTTTAGCTGGACCAAAGCAGAAAGATCTACCTTCTTGTACTCTTTGCAGATAATTTTTTTTGCTTTAAAATTGTGGTATGAATTTCAAGTCATAGTATTTTATGTTTTGTTATGTCCTTCTTTTTCTACACCTCCTTCCTCTCTAGGGGGAAATTTTTTAGAGGAAAAATAGAAAGGCATTCAGCTTTGTTTCTAAGATATATTAATATTGGAAGAGCTAACCAGGACAGTTTAGGAACTTTAAAACAGACTGATTTTAGGTAGAAATACAGTAAGGGTCTGTTATAATCATTCTGCCTGTTAGGTCTTCCACAAAAGATTTTTTTTTGTGGGAAACCAGGAGATAAACAGCGTGTAAAATAATCCTCCTGACCTTTTTTTTATGAAGATTTTTGTCTGTTTATTTTGAAAATAGCCATTGGTTCCAGATTCCCAGAACTGATTTTCTTAGATTAGTGATTTGTACTTAGAGGTAGAGCCCTGAGCAATATTATTCTTCAATTAAAATGTTAAAAAAAAAAAAAGGAAGGAAGGAAGAAAAGAAAGAAAGAAAAGGAAGAAAACTTGACTTGACTTTAGGGGAAGCATGTCATGTTTATACAGCACCAGCAATGCATAGAACATATTCACCACACACATCTGAAGGCAGACAAAGGTTCAATTGTTTTAACGTTCTCTTCACCTTATAGACACTGAGGAGTGCTGACATTCTATCTAGCTCAACCTTCAAAAAATGGTTGCACTCACTTCCACATTTAAAGCATTCTAAATGAATTCAGCACTAGTTCTGTCTTCCTTGCCCTAAACAGGCTTAGAGGTGCAGTGAAGTGAACTCTGCACAGTATTGCAGAGTACGCCATCTCACTCTCAAAATGGTCACTCCTCTGTAAGCTTATTTCCATCTACCCCCCATGCCAGTCTCCACCACTGCCACACAAAAGTAGCACAAGCTAAGGGAAGCGCTGCCACAGACAGACACTTGCAGTAATGGAATATTGGTGTGAGAGCCAACCAAAGATGTCACACTTATGCGGGCTTGGTGTGTTGGGTTGTTTTATTTTGTTCTTGGGTGAGGCAGGGGTCACAATCCCATTGTCTTTTTCAAGTATTTAAACCACTTAGGTGACTGGAAAGTCAAATTAGAAATTTTAGCAAAGCAGCTAAAGCCTTGCCCGAGGGCAAAAAGAAAAAGGTATGTGTGGAGAAGGTGGGGGAGTAGTCCAGTTTGTAAAAATACTTAATGTCAAAGGAACACCTAAACAGTCAATTTCACAGACATGCTGCCTGGAATCTACAGATTCTCAAGGACATTGACTCCCTCTATGAGATGTATTCTCTAAGAATCTCAAGACACGATGTCTTGTGCCAGTAAAACTATGTATTCTGGGACTGTCATTTAAATTAGACATGGACTTCAGTTCAGATCCTGTACCACCACCAATTTCCCCCTTCCCCTCCAAAGTTGTTTCTATTATGAATGAGTCATGACATT
Source organism: Neotoma lepida (assembly GCA_001675575.1). Lineage (NCBI taxonomy): Eukaryota > Metazoa > Chordata > Mammalia > Rodentia > Cricetidae > Neotoma > Neotoma lepida. Next base: position 256,212 of record LZPO01116998.1, on the reverse strand, counting down.
TTAAAAGTCATAATCCATTTAAAGTCCCAAATTAAACTAACTTGTATGGCATATTAAAGTAAAATGGGCTGTGTCGGGTATAGTGTTCCTATCTGATTCTACCTGTGTCAGTCTCATAAAATATTTGAGTTTATATATATATATATATATGAGTTCATATATATATGAGTATATATATGAGTTTATATATATGAGTATATATATATGAATATATATATATATATGGCTTAGAGGGAAGAGCAGAAAGGGGACCAGATAGATGAAAATGGTATAATTTGCAGGCTGTATTATTATATAAAGGTCCAGAATCACTACTTATTTTTCTTTCAATGGCAATCACTAACGATAAGGAAGAAGTAGGAGTGCTCAGTATCTTTCCACATTTTTAATTACAATTGAGTGGCCACTTCAGGCACACTGAAGTATATGTAAAATGTATTTCCCTTTTCAATAATAAGACTTGGTTTTGATGTTCGGTTTTGAGTTTTCCTTTCTTTACTACCTTGTTCTGTTTGACCCCGGAGAATATTTGTGCATCACGGTAACAGAGAATAAATAGTGCGTACCTTTCTTTCCTAAAGGCAGTGTGGGATTGTACTCTACCTGCTGAGAACTCGGGTCTCAGCTGTCCATTAACAAGTTAAAAGGAGAAGATTAGAGGATTGGAGAGCAAGCGGCTTTCCACGCGCTTCCAGCGTCTCCTTTTCTTTGTTTTTAAATGCTACTGCGGTGTTGTTTCTCACTGTCTGAAAGGACCACAGCGTCTAAAACCCCGATTGTCATCCTCAGTAGGAGAACGGGTTTCCAATTTCATCAGCTGGAAAGAAGTTGTGTGTGTGTGTGTGTGTGTGTGTGTGTGTGTCTGTGTGTGTGTGTGTGTGTGTGTCTGTGTGTGTGTCTGTGTGTTTTCTGAGTTTAAAATGCTCAAGAAAGCGCTCAGGGCAGCCCTTTTTCTGGGTAGAGGAAAAGCCAACATTTCGTACATAATCTTTATAGTTTTTGTTCCCGGCTGGTTCATCTACCTCTTACCTAACCCAGCCCCCTCTTAGAGACGTTTCCAGGTGGATTTTCTGGACCCAGTCAAACCTGCCAAGAAGTCTCTATGAACGTGGGGTGCTCAAAAGTCCCCACTTGGCTAAAGTAACGCAGCATGCCTGCAGCCTGTGGAACTAAGCCCTCGGATACCCTCGGTGCGAAACGCTCGTGAGACGTGGTGGCCACAATGGTTTCTCTGGCTTTGGACCGTTTGAGGAGGTGGCCTAGAAGTTTTTAGAGACTTCTGGGAGAAAGCTTTGGAAAAGGAATGACACACCTGTGCCTGTCAATACCACCCACCTCTATAAAATCTGGTAGATTGTGTACTTCCACAGCCAGAACCAAGATTGCTGCGCAGCTGGGTTGGAGCTCTCCCTCTGGGTCCGGGACTGGACAAAGAGAATGCGTAGCTGCTTCCCAGACCCTCGCGATCCCAGACCCTCGCGACCTGGCTACACTGGAAGCAAAGCTACTGCTCTGCCCTAAAGGATATACTTTAGAAGCCAGGTACCACTCCCCGGTCGTAGAGATGGCTACTAGTTCCGGAAAAGGCCATCTATCTGGTTGGCACCACATTTGCGCAAGACCTTTAAGCCACGGAGCGAAAGCCAAGGTCTAGTGGGAAGGGCCGCTGGGAATGGGCCGTCGAGCCGAGGTCGCATGGGATGAGACTTCGGGCTAGAATCTACTGTTGAGGGCGCGGTGTAGAAGAAGCCTGAGAGCATGACACCTGCGCTGGGAGCCGCAGGCAGCCAGGAGACAAACCCCACTTCAAGGCCAGGTGTCACGCTGCCGTGGAGTGTCCCGTGCCACTCGCGTGTGACAGGAACTCAACAGGGAGGTCGAGCCTTGAATCTGGGAGACGACCCAGGACGTCCAGGATGACAACTGCTGCTTTGTCCCACAAGGCTCAGCCCAAGGCCTTGTGTTCTCCCCTGATGCCAGCCTGGCCTCTTCTGCTCTCAGGGACTTCTCAGAAGGCACACCGGACCCTGCGCCTGGGGCCACCGTAAGATCCGGGTCCTGAGACAGGTGCGATTCTCTTTGGAAGTCGCAGGGAGCAGAGAGAGGTGCTCCAGGACTGCCCTGGCCTCAGTGCTGAGTGACACCAACTGCCTCCGAGTGGACAGATGACAGACGCTCGCCCGTTCGCTGCAGCCGAAGAAGCACAGGCCACGAGCCTCTTGATCCTGGGTCTGGAGTCCTGCCCGTGGGCCCCGCGAAAAACTTTCAGGCGTGGGAGGCCGTTGTGAACGAACGCGGCCTCTGCAAGTGGACGGTGCAGAGCCGAAGGGCCCCTGCGCTGGGGTGCGGTGCTTAGCGCTCAGAGGGCCCTCAGCAACGTGCAGGAAAGGCAACCTGAGTCAATGCTTGGCAAACTTGGAGCTAGCCCACCAGCACGGTCCCACTGGGAGCTTCCACTCTATCTCAAGATGAAGACCAAGCTGTCCTTGCCTAGAAAATAGTTCTCAATACCTAAGGCGACCAGCTCCGGGGGTCTTGAGTGCAGGTTCTTGAATCCCTACCTGCTAAGCCAAAAAGACTCAGGAGCTGCTGGCCAAACCCCTTGGCCTCAGAACACTTAGGAAGCTTCTTTCTCAGCCAAAAGGTCACCAGTGAGATTAAAGACGTTTTGGAAATCATCACTCGATTTGGTGGGTTGTTTTTTTGTTTTTGTTTTTGTTTTTAAATCTCACTTGGCAAATGCCGTGAAGTTTCGTCCTAAAACCACTTTCCTTCTAAGAGGCTGCACAATTATTTTTGGCTATCGCTATGAAATCTGTGGAGGAGAAACGAAAAGTGGCTCTGCATTCGGTTAAACTTTGACTCCGAGAAGGTAAATTGGATGCCCCTCAACAGCTGGTTCTCTCCCTCAACAGCTGGTTCTCGAAGATTTCCTCGAGGGAAAAAAATATAGTTAGTCCCCCCCAACCATGATTGCTCTAAAATGATTGCCAAGAAAACGCAGAGCAATATCCAGCTTTCTCGCCTCCTCCTGCTTGTCCTGCTCTTAGGCAGACTGAGCCGAGGATGGCGGAGAGAGGCAGATTGTGCAATTTCTTATTAAACACATCTGGAATATGCACATTCTGGATCGAGTGCCAGGGATTTTACAAAGAGTTTATGGCTATGACAGAAAACTGTCCTTTTAACGAGTTTACAAGCAGTAATCACGGGGGCTTTTACAGGACCCGCCGTCTTAGCTGCTAGCCAGACCTGCAGACTTTTCCAAGATCCACCAACCAAACCAGCAGGAAGTGGGCCGGCGCGCCCTGGGAGACAGAACTTCCACCACTCTAAAATTATGCCAAGAGGAGCTGCAAGAGTTGGGGGTAGTTGGAGTAGGAAGCGAGGGCATGTAAGAAATTAAAGTAATTGGCCCTTCCTTATTTTCCAGAGAGATTTCCGCGGTCTCTTTTGAAGCCTGTCAGGGTCACTGAAAGCTATCTTTGTGCGGGGTGTTTGTTTTGGGGAGTGAATGTGAAGAATGTGTGGCGATTCCCTGTGAGAGCCCCTCCTGCAGAGGGTGGCATTTCTCCGTGGCCCAAGACGTGGAGAATAAACACCCTAGTGACTTAAATAAACACCGACTTAATGATCCAAAACACTAACAAGGGAGATTGGGACCCGGAGCTCCCAGCCCAAATGATGGTCTCTGAGCGGCTGTGTGCACATCTGTCCATCACCAGGGGAAAATGACTTTATAAGTAAAAGTGACTGTATTTAAAAGCACAGTGACCATCTCTTTTTTAAATGCAAAACAATTCGACGGTTAAAAAAAAACAAAACTCATGATAGGGAGGCCTCAATTTCACATACATACACACCTCATTCCACTTAGATCAAGAACAATAGGGAAAAGGTAAGAAAGAAATATATTAATGTTGACATTTATAGATGAGGAAAAATCAAAATTATGAAACTGTCATGTCAGGAAATAAATAGACTCTCCCTGGGGAACAATATGTTACAAAGCACAAGCAAGCCAATCCTGTTATCCTGAGTAGAATTTTAATAAATAATGCCATTTGTTTCACTAGTCTTAAAAGCTAAATACAGAAGATATATCATTTTGCCCCAGGCAAAAAAGAACATGGAGCCTTCATGATTACTGGGATTTTTCTGGACACTATCTGAGAAAAGAGCTCGTGATGGCTTGCTTTTTATTTGTACAGATCAATTCATAATTTTAAATCCATGTTCGAGTTCCCTTTAAAAAAAAAGCAGATAAATTATTTTTACTTTTTTCACAATCTTTTCATAAGGTGTTAACACAGAAGAGCCGAGTTAACATGTGAACGCTGTGGAGAAGAAACAGTGGTAAACAAAACTGCATTTCTAAATAATAAAATATAAATAAATACCCAAGGCTAAAGTTCTTCTCTTTTGTCATATCATTAACCTAGTCGATATTCTTGGTTTCAGGTGATAGACTTCAAAAATACCCTGCCATTCATAACTACTATTAAGTAAGCAAGAAAACTTGTTTTTAAATAGGCCCAATGACAGCAATGCACGACTCACCTTTTTCAGAAACCGAATCAAACTCCTGGTGGTCTACTGAGTTTTAATTTAGACTGGTTTAGGTACAATAGAAAAGAAGCCTAGAAACACATGCTGTTTTAGTAACAAATACCAGGTTGCCAGGTTTGTTGGCACCCTTTTGCAAGTAGAAAGCAGGACTAGAAGAGTCCCCTTCGCAGAGGCAGCCTGACCATAGGAAAGTCCTGAGGGCAGAAGTGAGGACATTTAGGAAAGTGGGTTCCCCTCTCTTGTTGGTACAATTTTAGAGTTTGTCATAAGAAAAAGAAAAAGAAAGAAAACAATCACCAAAAAACCCCACTAAATCTGACAAAAATAGTTGTATTACTAATGTCACTTCTATTTCTAACCGCCTCACATAGAGAGCATTAAGACATTTAGGCACTTCTTTTCCCCACTAATACTGTTCTTTTATTTTAATCTACATAAAATTATTTAACACTAAATATGAAAAATGTAAACTTAATTTTCCCATCAAAAACAGTTATGATTATATTTTTCCTATTCATCTTAAGAATGCAGCCAGCCTGGAGGGTTTCTGTTTTTGTTATTTTTGATATGTCTCTCTTTCTCTTCATTTCCTTCACGTCTTCCCTAAACTATTCCTCCATAAATAAATTAAAAAGAAATAATCAAAATCCAGTTGATTTGTAATGTTTTTCTTCACTAAAAGAAGATGAAGAAGAGGAGAAGGAAGATGAAGAAGAGGTGGAGGAAGAGGCTACTGAAGTGGATGCCTGGGTTGCCCAGGACCAACACTAGGTGCTTTTGTTTCCTGACCTTTCAGTGGGAGAGGAAATGCAAGAGTATTAAGAATCCGAGAGAAGAGGGGAGCCTATGCTCAACTGAGATCGCTCTTGGTTGTAATTTTTAAAAGGACATTTGTAAAAGCCCGTCATTCCTTTATGCGCAAAAAACCCCAGAAACAAGCTGCGAAATTGTTCCTGACTTTTATGTACAAATGTCCCTAGTTGTGGCTGTTGGTTGCTTCTCCAGCCATCCCTTCAAGGCCCCAGTACCTCCCCACTTAGGAACCCAAGTCCACCAAACTGGAGGTGAGTGGGCCCAGTAGAGAGTCCTGGAGCTGGTGCTGATGAGCCTGCAGGCCGTGGCTGGGCTGTGAGGCCGTTAGGCCTGGAAGAGAATAGTTTGAGCTCCTGGCGTGGCCCATATTGCTCTGTAGCAGAAGGACCGAGTTCTGGTCTGGACTTTGGGGAGGTGAGAATTCCTCTTCTGAGCTGGACATGAGCGGCTTGCCCCCTTCCAGAGGAGAGAGTTGATTCTGCTTGTTGGAGGAGGAGTTATTGTTTTCAGTGTTCTCCCTGAGAAATAGAGGACAACACCATATGGTTAAAAAAAAAAAGTGTGAGGTGAAAGGGGGGGGGCTGGAAGGAGGAAAGGGCGTTGTGCAATCTGTCACCAACCCAAATGGAGGAGCTCTGCCTCCCACCCATCCCCAAGGGTCATGGGGGAGGTGAAACGGCTGACTAGAGAACCGGGGAGTCTGCTGCTTGGAGATAGCCCGGTTTCTTCTGTACTCCTTAACGTCAGATGAGCCGTGTTTATTTAAAATAAGCCAAAAACAAAGTGTTTTCAATTTTGTTCGTGCAGCTATGTTTAAGTAGCTATCCATTAGCCCCGTACTTCCAAGTAACTGTTTAGAAGCCCTAGGACAAATGGTTGTTGCGATAAAGAAATAATCAGGAGACAAACTGCCCAATGCACAAATGCTTGCGGTGACCCAAGTCAGTGGCCTGCCACCATCTGAGGAAACAATTAGATGACCAGTTTCCCGGGCCCTGTCCGGAGACTGGGGTTTCAGAGACTCAGGACAGGTCATGGGAAGCTTTGCCCAGAGCGGCCCAGTGACCTGAGTAAACACAAGGAGCTTAGCCAGTCTCTCGGATTTCATCCAGGAGTGGGCCCTCTCTTGGCTTCGGGGACCTGCCGTTTTGTAAACTAAAGGCTAGCTGGAACCGTGCAATCTCCGTCGTTGCTCCTATTTCATTTCTCAGCCCCTCCTGTCCTTCCTCTCAAGCTGATGGCCAACAATCCACAGCCTCCCACCCTTTCCTAGCAGGGAAAAACTTCGCCGCCCCGCCCCGGCTGGGCGCCAGTCGGTCCCGCACGGCGGTGTGTCAGTCCCCGCACCCGGTTCTAGTCAACTTCTGGACTTCCCTGCACGCCGCTTCCGCTTTCCAAGCGCTGGNGGCCACCCCTCGCGGCGCGCCTGCCGATCTGCAGTCTCCCTTGCCTGCAAGGTCACTCTCGGGGAGCCCCTTTCGGTAGAATTTAGACAGGCTCTGTGGTTTCCCACTCAGAGGGGAACGTGGAAACCGGATCTTTGGCTCCGGGGCTGCCAGCGAACAAAGGACAGCCTGCCGGGCCCTGCGCCCCGGTCCCCAAGACTAGCCGCTCTGCTCCGCGCTGCGCTTACTGTCGCCTGCCCTGCGCGCCTCCGAACCTCGGCCAGAAGCTCCGCTGCGAATCGCCCCGGCCTAGCAGTCGCCGTGGCTGCGCGAGGAGGGAGAAGCAGAGAGTCCCCCCACTCTAGCCCCGTTCCAAAAGAACCTCGCTTCGGAGCTCCAGGACGGGAGAAGCCAGTGACTGCAGCCGCTCTCCTCGCCTGNGGCAGTGGCGAGGCCGGAGAAATCAAACCGGCCACGCACTAGGGAGCGCGGCAGGCGGCAGTCTTCTCCCGGCTTGGGGCCTCTGATAGGACACCCAGTAGCGACTCCTCTAGACCTCTCTTTTCAGGGTATTTCTTCCCAAGACTCCTCCCTTTGTCCAACTCAAGCGGAATGAACTCTCATCCATACACTAGCCGGACAGAGCGAGTAAAAGAGCCCGGAGGCATTGGGGGCTGAGCTGACGTCTTAGACCAGCTTCAAGCTGGGGTGAAAGGGCGGAGGTTCGAGACCCTCCGCCGCACCGAACGGCTTCCCCCGCGTATACCAAACAATACATCCTTTCCCTCCGATCTACAAACTCCCTGGCCACCCCCTCTCTTCGCTGCGGCCAGCCAGGAAGGCAGGAAAAACAAACCCAGAGCCAACGGTTCCCGACACTCTTCCCCACCAAAGAAAACCACGCACGGGTGCTCAACGCAAACGCGGCTCGGTCCCTAGCAAGCAACCTCAAAAGTTCGTGAACTTTCACTGCAGCGCCGCCGAGGCCGGGGCGCCACCCCACGGACCTCTGCCCACAGCCAGCGGGTACGGACTCCGTAGCGAAGCCTGCGGGGAATGGGAGGGGGACAGAAAGGAGCGAAGGGTGAGACTTCTCGGGGTCGCCCGAGCCTGGGCTAGCACGCCGCGTACCTTTCCTTGGCCTCGGCGGCCCGGTCTCTTTGCCTCCGGTTCTTAAACCAGTTGCTGACCTGGGTGGTGGTGAGGCCGGTGGCCTCGGCCAGCTCCCGCTTCTCCCGTGGCGAGGGGTAGGGGTTATGCGCGTACCACTCCCGCAGCACGCCCCGCGACTTCTCCTTGAAACAGTAGCTGGTCTCCTCGCCATCCCAGATGGTTCGCGGCAGCGGAAATTTTCGGCGTACCCGATATTTGCCCACGGCACCCAAAGGTCGACCGCGAAGTTTCTCGGCCTCCACATAGTGCGCCTTCAGCCACAGCTGCTGCAGTTTGGGGTGGTTGTGGGGCGAGAACTGGTGGCTCTCCAGGATCTTGTAGAGCTCGCGGAAGTTGCCGCGGTGGAAGGCCACCACCGCCTTGGCCTTGAGCACGCTCTCGTTCTTATGCAGGTGATCGCAGGCGGGAAGCGACCACAAGAACCTGCCCAGGCGTTCCAGGTTCCCGCCTTGCTGCAGAACCTCGCACACGCACGCCACTTGCTCTTGCGTAAAACCAAACGACGGCAGCATCGACATGGCTGGCGCTGCCGGGGCGCACCGGCCCGGGCGCACGCGGCAGAGAGCGGATCTGAGAAAGCAGGGTGGGGGGGGCGGCTGCCGCGGGGAGGGGGGCGCGGCTGCTCCTAACCCCCTCCCAGGTTTGGCACAGGCGAAGAGACTAGTCGGACCTTGCGGGTGGGAGGCGTAGAAAGACGTGGAGAAGTAGGGGCGCGCTAGACTCCGAGTAGCTGGCGCACTCCTCAGCCTTCTGGGCCTCGCTGGCTCCCGCTCGCCGCCGGGTGGATGCTGCTGGTTGCCGGGGAACTTGGTTTCTGTTCTCCCGGCAGCGGCCTTAAAGCGCGTAGCGTCCCCGGCACGCTGATTGGCTGCGGGCGGCGCCTATCCGAAGCTGGCCAGCCTGCGCGCCGCCCGGCTGGGCAGCAAAGCCGCGCCGCCCAGCTGCCCGGTGTGGGGAGGGCGAAGCTGCTGAGCTGGGGGATAAGGAGTGGTGGGAGGAGAAGGACCTGGAGAGGTGGGAAGTGGGGTGGGGTCAGGAGGAGGGAACTAGGGTGCTGGAAAGGGTGGTGAGCAAGTCAGGACCTTGCAAAGCGGCGCCCTCTTTGGTGTCACCTAAGGGGAGCCTCGCGCATCTATCTCTACACAAATCAATGACTGCAGACGTTCTAATGANCCTCTTCGCCATACTCCTATCCCTGTCCCTTGCAGTCTTGGCTTTTCCCGGTGAGCTCATATTTAATTACCTTAATGTTGAGATGAATAAATAATGGATTGATGAATAGCTTATGGAACGCGATAAATAATACAAGAGCAGACTAGGGTTCTGTGCTGCGGGCACTCAGAGAGTGGCTTCTCCCAGGTTTGGCTTCAGCTCCAGGAACCAAAACTAACTTCCTCCCCTTTTCCCTTCCTAACCCCCAACGCCTCCCAAAGGGCAGGGAGTACTCTGATCCAGGCAACATTCCCCTCATTCTCAAAGTGCCTCTGGAAGTGGCATCAGGAGAAGGGTTGGCCCTGGCACAAAAGCCGAGTGGATAGAGACACCCGTGCTTCATTTGCAGTTTAGTATCTTGACGTGGTCGACAGACCTCTGGACTCAGTTTCCCCATTTGCACGGTTGCGTTTTTCAGCGCCACCTCTGTTACCGATGGATGCCGAAAAGCTTTACTTACCTTTCAGCAAAACTGTAGTGGGAACCTCATGCATAAGGCGCTGGATGGGGTGTAAATTAAATAAAACTGTGCCCAGCTCCAATAACCGTGGGGCTGTAACATAATCCTTGCCCTGCTCTGAGAGGGACATTGCCCTCCAAGCTAGAACCACAGTGGCTCCAAGAAGATTAATGAGTGTGTGTGTGTGTGTGTGTGTGTGTGTGTGTGTGTGTGTGTATTTTGCAATGCTGGCCTATTTTGTTCCCAGAGAATGAGAGGTGTCCTGCAATTTAAGTCCCATCATCTGCTATTTTGTTTCTGTGTAGAGAATGCTTAGGAAAACTACACAAACAAATGAAGCTGTAATTATCTTAAGCCTCATTTGCACACCTTGTTCCAAAGCAATTATTAAAAAGATTTTGAAAACAATTAGCTTCTCTAAATAAAGATAATCTATTGTCAGTAGCTAAGACTGGCAGCAGATAAGAACAATGTGTGGAGATAAGGGAAGCCAAATGGTGGTTGGAGAGTGACTTTATAACTATACTTATCTCTGATTAGATAAGTTCTAAACAGAATTTTAAGTACACTTCAAAAATGCTTTTGATTTCAGGGTGCCCTCTTAAAGAATGGCCAGGAGCAAACTCTGGGCTCTTTAAACTTGCTTGTCCTCTTTCAATGTTTTGATTTCATCAGCCAAAGAGACTGCACCACAGAACCTTTTGCATTCTGAGATCTAAGTGAGAGGAGGGTTTCCCTTTGTATTATTTATAAGATTTTAAAATAATGCACCCATTCCAATGCGCCCTGGAACATGCATTTCACACTCATCAAGGGTTCCCACCTCGAGATTGTTTCCCCTGAGAGATCGCAAGTAGACAGAAAGGCTCTCCTCTGATGAACTCCCACACAATGCTTTCTGCCTCCTGGAAACTCGGTCTATCCCGTGCAATTAAACCTTGGAAACAGATGCTGATACATCATTACATTTAGGCTTTTTTTTTTAAATACATTTAATGGGTGTGTATTATTTCAAAAGAGCTCCTACCGCATGGTATGCCCAGTGGCTTACTTTCTAAACTGGAAGCCTGGCACTGCTGAGCCCTAGGCTATGTGCCTGGTAATTTTCCCTCACTGTCTTATTTTAGTTCTCATGACGTTTCAGATGAAGTCTGAAGGAACGGCAGTGTCCTGCCAAGAGGAATGTCTCTGCTTAGAACAGTCCTTATTGACATGGCAGCTGTGTGAGGACCAGAATGGGGACTTATATGGGCTCTCAAAATCAGTACTCTAAAGCCTGGGACAAGTGTGCACAATTAAAATGGGAAGAGGGTTATAAACACAGTCATGTCTTTTAAAAGACAAAGGGTTCGTGGCATACAGCATGTACTTTGTAATTAACAGTCTTTGTAGAGAAGGGAGATATGTCACAGATAACTACAGGTATACATTTACAGAGAATAGCAGGAGAGAGATGGCAGTGGATGACCACCATTTACCTGTCATCCTCCAGATTCCCCTGGCCATTTTTTTTTAAATCTCTGTTCAAAAGGAATCAGGACTGTACCAGACGCTGGTGACAAGTGGAAAGAGGAGTGGAGTAAGTTCTGTGATAACCGGTACCCAGGTAAATGACAGGTACTTTTTTTTCTCAGAGGCAGAGACACGACAGTCTCTCCCGCCCCCATTTAATCCAATAGATCACTTAACGGAAAAGAAAAAGTGCTGTGCACTTTGTACCAAGGAGCCTACCTGCTATTTGGATCCCTGGTTAAGGGAACCAATTGTTATAAATGATAATTATTGGCTTGGATATTTAAGGTTTCCCCAAATGGAACCTTTCACTGAAAACCACTAAAAGAGGTAAAATGACATGAATTTACAAACCACATAAACCAAATGATCCATTTTAAATCGCGCACAGAAAGGTTTGAGTTGTTCTGTAATATAAAACCTTTGCTGTCAATGCAAATCGCATGAAAAGCAGAGATGCGTCGGGAATTTAAAGGAAACCCAACAACTCTAGACCGCTTGCTGCTGCCCTGGCAGCTTCCGGACGTAGTAGGGTGACGCTGGGCGAGAGGCTCCGGGTGCTTCTGCATTATGGGTAATGGTCGGGTACACAAGCAGTGGACAAAAGGCCAAGGAGAAAACATTAGGAGCTGCTGGGCCGACATAGGCCTTGGATCAANATCGTGTATCTGGGACCTACTTGTTTTTCTACTGGCTTGAAGCAAGATGCCTTGAGNCTCGTAGCTGGGTTTCTTGGAGTCCCTTTACCATCAAGAAGAACTTGGGGCTCCTACCCTACCTACAGATTTGGAAGTCAAGAGCACCCTCAATAAACTAGTGTCATCTCCTGGAGCAGTGCNGAGGCTCAGGTCCGAGCCCAGGCAACAATGTTCATCTTTTTCCTCTGCTTTGACGGAAGCCGCTCCTGCCCTGGGTCCCTGGGAGCTGTGTTCAGATTCTGGGCGACGCACGGGAGCCGCCGCCCACCTGCCTTGTGCAGGACGCCNTAGCCTGCGAGGACTGACTAGGCCAAGGGATCAGGAAGGGAGATTTGCGGGCCCAGGGAGGAGAAACTCAAAACCAGTCCATTAGTAAATGAGTTTTGTGTTGTCAAGGTTCTTTCCCATCCACTTGCTGTTCTGAAAAATAGATCACGTTTCGTTATCTTTAGTGGGAATCTGCAACGCGACACCGGATCCGCGCGGCCCCCGCCTCCCTCCCTCCCACCCATCCTCTCTGCCTCGTTCTGCCTCGCTGAGGGGAGCCGTCCGGCCTCCTCGGCTTATTTCTGAACAATGAGGATTTGTCTGTAACCCTAATGTATTTATGTATGGAAGTAGGGGGTGGTAGCGGCTTTCTCCTGGAAGCGGGAAGCGTGGGGACAGAGGCTCCTGCTTCCGNGGTGCGAAAAGGCTAGGTTGGCCCAAGACGCCAGCCGACCGCCGCCCCCTCCCACACCTGGACAAACAGAACCAGCTGGAGTCCTACGCCTGAAACCCTGTCCTTTGCCCACCGCGTGCAGCTCCAGAAAATGCCATCTCAATCTCCAGATTGTCCCGAGACACACAGAGGGACAGATAGAATATGACACCTCCAAACAAATACATCCTAGCTCTGTTCTCCACCAATCTGAGCTCCTAGCCCAGTCCCCTCCCATTCTCATACTAAAAACACACAGAGGAGAAAGGGAAGGGGTGCACGGCCCCTGTGGTTGAGAGGTGTTATGGTCTGTCTCCCTGTGTGTCTCGGTCTCATTCTCTGTGGTACTCAAAGAAAAATGGCTTATTTTGTCTGCACCTGAGCTGTCACTCACTCAAGCGCTCTCCANTCCTGCTGTCTCCTGTTGTACCACTACTCAGCATTTACCTTTCTCCCCACCTCTGCCCCCTTTGCTTCCTTCTTCCTGTTACTTCAGCTGTACTCTGAGGGAGGAAGCTCAGCCTCGGGACACCAGTGGCTGAGTCTGAACCATAAGCTCCTATTAGGCATTAGGTAGCAAGCACCTTTCTGGAAAATGAAGCGTCACAATCACTTCTTGTGAATGTAGGACACACCGGCCCCTTTCCCCTTAAATACTACATTGGAACAAGTTTACAAAATGAGGACTCCGGAGAGTGCTTATCTTCCACTGGATTTTCACTCAACTTCCCCCTCCCCTCAACTAATGTACATCCTGAGTACCACATCTGTCTAAGCTAAGAAGAATTTCCTTTTGGGAGGTGAAAGCCTGCAGCTCCTCCTGTTCAGAGGAAAGTGCTAGTGACGGTAATGCAGGGTGACATTAAATAAACAGTTAGGGTGGACTGGCAAGATGGAGTTAATTATCCAGTGAGCTGCATTGCAGCCCAGACCATCAGGGGCTGATTTGTTTTGGCTCTTACTCCGAGGAAGGAGACAAGCCACTCTCTTCTGTACATCGCTTTGGGATCCTGATCATCCAAATCTCGAACAAACAAAACAAAAACCGCTATCGGGGCACCACTACTTCCATTATAACTCGTTTTATTACTCTTCTACAGGCTGAAAAAATGTATATTTTGTTACCTCACTGCCCTAGAGAGAAAATGCAAACACATTCATTCCTATGAGAGAAAAAAATANGGTAGTTGGAGACCAATTTTATTTTATTTTTTAAAGTTCCAGTTGTAAGGAAAGCAGACAGCTTATGTCCTCCCCCATCTCTTCACTTTGGATCTTTACAATCAATTTATAAATCTACATGCTTTTTTNAAAGTAAAATGTTAGCCTGCCCTTTATATATATATTCTCTNTCCCTTCCTTCCTCCCTCCTTCCNTCCCTCTCTCTCTCTCAAAAATCAGACTTCGTGAAATTTTAGATGCAATTAGATTTATTGTTTGTGTGATTCCCTGACTATCCGGTTCCCTCAGGTAAGCCTGTACTTATATATAAATCCCAGTAACTTAAAACGTCTCCCTCCCCAGTTTACTGCCCCCCCCATTCTGATATTAATAATCCCCGGCTGCCCCTCTTTCCGGGTCATTACGGTACTGCTGGTCTCTAATCAATCCTAATGCGATGGCAATTGGAGTCCCTGATGACTGCGGCTCGGATTTCTTGTAATGGCTCTACCACATTTTCCTGGACCTCTTTCTTTAACCTGAGATGCCAGGGGGACGAGTCCCTTCTCTGCTGCTGATTACTTCAAGATGTGGGGGCTGGTTTGAACAGACGGAGAAAGACGCACACAGTGTGGCCGCCACAGCCTGCAGGGATGAACAGACATCCCGGCAAACATACTGGAGTGCCTCTCACTGTTCTCTTTTCTTCCCGGCGTCATTGCCCAGGCCCAACTCACCCTGGAGGACCGAAATGTAGACTTTTAGACCGTCTCCCTACCCCCACCGCCTCCTGGTGTGCGGAAACCTGGCGGTCTCAGGGCTTCTCCAGCTCTGGCTTCTCCGGCTCTCACCTTGGCAGCCCGCTCCCAGGCTCCNGGGCCCCTAGCCAGGCCTGCCTTTTACTGCTCCCCACCTCTCAGAACCCGCTCCCCTTTGCTCTGCTTCCTCCCCAGACTCAGTATGGTTTCCCAGAAGGGACCAGATTTTCCAATACTAGTTCACATCCTTGACCCCTCTTCTGCTCCTCGTCCTGGTATTGTCTGAAGTTCTCAACCTGCTGCAGACTCAAAAATCAGCTCTCAGTTTGGCCTGGTCATGTCAGGACATGAGCCTTTCTCCCTCTGAGCTCTGAGGGTCCGTTGCTGGGAGACCTTAACCTCTACAGGCAAAGGACCAACTCTTCCTTCTTTCTGGTGGAAAGACAGAGCCATCAGCAAGCAACTCCGTGCGTGGTCTCCTTCTCCCTAGCCGAAAGTTCNTCGAGCTGCTCCCCCATCCCTTGTCCAGGCTCAGCCCCGAGGCGATCGACACGTTCGCCGCATTTGTATTCTTCCATTTCGCAGTCTAAAGCCATTTAGAGTAACCCGAGCCCAGGATAATTGCCACGTCTCTGCCGCGATACTTTTTAAAAACAGGGTAATGCTTCTGAATTGCGGAAGAAAGTGCTGCGGACAAATTGGGCGCTGAGCTGCCGAGATAGATGGCTTTGTTAGGAATGGCCAGTGGTTTGTGACTCAATTAGTTCATTGCTGGGAGCCGCCTGTGTTCGACAGAGAGGTCACCTCGAGGCGAACTCCCCCTATCGCTTTAGGCCTGTGCATCTGTGGATGAATGTCCACGTCGTAGGAAATCTGTTAGCTATTGTTGTTTTACTCCATTCCTATAAGAGCCGAGTTTTGGTTTTCACCGGCANAACTGGGATGCCCTCTGTTTCTGAATGGGCCGCGCAGCATTTATTTGTCTGCAGCCTTCTGGGCAGTGGGAAAGAAAATACTGGGCAAAGGGTACTGGAAAGGTATCCATTCGCCCATATCTTCCTGGGAGTCTTACCCACCCGCCTGCACTTCGACGTTGTAGTTCTTGGCAAAGGCCTCCTGGAAGCCAGCAGGGGCAAGGCTGCCGGGAAGCATAGTGAACCTCGAGGGATACGTTTAGGACTTGGAAGAAAGCTGTAAGATTTTTTTTTATCTCCCACTCCGAGCGCAGGCTGGGTCCCGGATTAGGTGCTCAATTAGGTGCGCACCCCGAGTGTTTCCATCGGGACCCGCAGAGCCTGGCCTCACCACAGACCCGGGCACAGCTGCTGTGCGGAGACGGTTCCGCCCGGTTGTGCAGTCCGGGGTCGGGGGCTCTAGCCCGGTGGCCGGGGGACCCCGACCCAGGCGGGCTCTCAGGGCTCTGCTCTCTGGGGTTGATGGGCAATTAGTAGTAGGGCGGATCACCGTACCGGCAGGAGGAAGGAGGAGACCCAGAGCGGGAGGGCGGGGACCAGAGGGAGGCGCCCCGAGGTCAGCCGAGCAGGGAGGGGGCGCAGGCCAACAGACAAGCTGGCGGAGAGAGAGGGCGCTGTCTTCCTGGCAAAGCAGCCTTCGGCCTGCAGGAACCGAAACAAAAAAGGAACCCGGAGGGCCGGGCCGGGAGATGGAGGAGCAGGAACCAGGGTGGCAGAGCAGATCCTCAGCCGCGAGCCACGAGCCGCGAGCCGCGAAGCCTGGGCTCGGGGTCTTAGAAGGTAGCAGGGCTTCTTTAGCCTTCAAGCCCTTCCTCCCTTTATCCTTTTCAACTTCAGGCATAGCCCTCCCTAGTCTTCTCCCTCCCCAAACTGGAGGCATTGATGTAAGGAACTTTGCAAGCGAGTGAGGTGCTCCAGTTTGCCCTAGGCAAACAAGGAATCTGGACCCCTTTTCCTAGTGAATGCTGCACTCTGTGTTCTGGGAGGTGCAAGCAGGAAACCGCGATTTCTCGAAGCACCTCAGAAAATGGTCTCACCTAGTTTGGTCAGGAAGAACGAAGACAAGGGGGAAAAAATTTTCTAACATCTGCAGTTGGCCGGGGCGCGCTGGTAAACATCAGAAACACCCCAAATCCAGCTATCAATCACTCTCCAGAGCCATAAATATGAAAATTATGTTATTGAGAAATTGTTATTCCTCTATCCCAAAAGTCCATACTTCCTCTCCCACCTACCGAGGACATTGTGTTCTTGTCTTCCCATAAGCATAGTAAACCAAGCAAAACAGAGGAGCAGGATCCCAGAACCAGATAGATCCTGCTTATCAGTGAGCTCTCTTGAAAGATCCTAAGTGAGTAGATGTAAAGGACTTCCTGGTTTGGGCATAGATGACAGAGCCCGTGGTCTCCATTCAACTCTTCCACCAGATCATCTCTAGTTGCGGACTCCATTTCGATTTCCAGAGGAGACCCGACTCTTCGGTAGCCCCTCCAGCAGAATCCAGGTGGCCTTGTAGTTCCGCCTTTGGCTGGAGAGCTAATTCCCAGCAGTAACTGGGTGGGCCGCCGTCTGCCTGACTCTTCACATTGACAAACGCTTCTCTTGTGGGAACGTCTGTTTCTATTCATCCGATTTTCTAATTTCTTTGATCAGACTAAATATTTTCTTGGCAAACGGAAATTGACCGTGCCATGAATATGATAACAACCCGCTTGGAAAAGAGCTATTTTGTTTCCAAGCAGCA
>LZPO01116998.1:221967-238949 GCA_001675575.1 Neotoma lepida | reverse complement strand
GAAAACTGCCTCTTCCTCCTGGTGTAGCGCCTTCCCTTTCTCCCCTCCCTTCAGGTAAACACACACCTGGCCTTGTAAGAGACTCTTTGATACTCTTTATTAAAAAATAGAACTTCAATGGACGCCTCTGGAAAATTTCCCTTTAAAACGCAGATGAAAGGCAAGGTTAATACAATGTTCTCTTAATCCCTTTGCCTTCTGAGTCAAAACAAATATTTTCTTCTGCATGCGATTGGACATCCTGCCGTTTGGCTGTGGCTGTAAGCGAACCAACTGGTAATAAAAGTGTTTTTGAGGCTGTGTATTAAATGCAATTGTCTTGAAATCAAGGGGGGAGGGGAGGAGCCTTACTTCACAGGCATGAGTTGGTGGCTTTCTGAAAAAGCTGCAAGAAAGGGACCTTTCACCTCTCATTAGTGATGCCATCAGTGCTCAGGCAGAGTGGGGCTGAGGTCATGTTACATATGGTACACAGTCTGCTCAGCACTTGAAACGTCAGCTTTGAAATTTTAGAGAGGGTAAAGGTCTTCTTTAATAAGCTAAAGTCTGGAGTTCCCTTTGCCCTCATAGCTTACTGGGTGGGTGTCCATATGCTTCAGCCCCTCTGCTCAAGGTTTTTTTTTTTCCTTTTTCTTAAGTTTGAATTTTAGGCTGTTTTGGTCTCACATCTTCGTTTAAGCCCTAATGTTTTCAGTTATTAATACACCAAAAGGCCTCTCGTTTTCATAACAACTCTGTCATCTTCTCTTTTCTTTTTATGCAATCATAAAACTGTCCATTCTGAGTGATGGCTTTTTAGAAATCTAAGTTCCCAGGAGAAATGAAGTATATCTGTCCATCTGCATACATAGATCCAGACATGTGGGCTATAGGGTTACCCCTCTGAGTGGGTAATTTAGCTTTCACTCCTGTACACTGCTACATAATTTACTGAACTTTAAAACTTCTATGTCATGTGAAAGCTTTCATTTCTGAAAACTTCCTGAGTACTCCTAAAATGTTTCAGGGCAGTTATTGAAATTTCATTTTATTTTTACCATGTGGAAGAAATGCTCAAATTAAAATACACTGATTCCTCTACAAGGCATAAAATGAAGGCTAATGGAAAGACNGTAATGGTGGTGCATTCAGGACTGAGCAAAAGTGCCAACATCCTTCTTCCTCCTTCACAAGATATTAGCAACATTTGTGAGTGTTTAATCCTTAAATTTGTTCAAGAAGTGAAGTCAGCTGAACTCAGGCAACTGAACTATGCCCAGATCTCTTTGTAGCCATTCTAAAGGTGGATAAAAATAGTTTTCTGTCATAAAACTCTGCAAAGGAGCTCTCAATATGATTATTCAGTTACCCAGCTCCAGAAACTTCTCCACATGAACCTACTGCCTGCAGCCCTCAGATGCTGTACAGGAATCCCTCACTTAGTTTTTCTTTATAGTTGTCAACTCTGTTACCCATTTAGCTCTGTATACCAGATTTTGGGTGTTTTTCCTGCCTTTCCTTCCCTTCCATAATAATTACCAATTTTGCTCATAAAATAAACTTTAAAAAAAGACAATAATGAGGATAACCAACTCCAAACAAATATATTTAATGGTATTTCAGAAATCTTTCTTCCACTCTGCTATTGAAAACCCTGGAGTGGTCTTTAGGCATCCTCTTNAGCCAATCAGGAGCTGTTCCTTTGTAAAGATTGTAACAATTGTAACATGTAGAGACGTTTGGGGTTTTCTTTATAACTATCTAGATTCTCAAAAATCCTTACTGTTGAATAAGCAAATTTTAAAAGAGGGGTTTGTGCATAATAACAACTGAAACAAAGGATGAGCCAAATGATTTCACAACCAAGAATGGTATCAAGTAAATAATTGATTTCTAATGACTCTTCTACATTAGGGTTTACTGCTAATGAGCTAGTGGACTTTGTGATACTTTAGCTAACCCAAAGCCCAAAGCACTTGAGACTTCAATGACCCAAATGGTTTGGTAAGTTCAATCAATCTAGTCAATAAAAAGTGAAAATAAAGATGCACACTATAGTCAGAGAGAGAGAGAGAGAGAGGGAGGAAGAATGCGTGTATGTGATATATATGTGCACATATATGTATGTTTGGGAAAAAGGTAACGTTGCTTGTTTTATTTAATTTTATTAAATTTTAAAGTCTCCCCCTCCCCAAAACTCTCAGGATAGTTTATGTCTCTTCAGTAATCCTGAAAAAACAAGGAGTGATTTATTCCAAGCAACAGATTAATCAATGACAGGTTGACAACTCATTAATGGCCTGTAAAAGGAATAGTAATAATTTTCTCCTCTTACAGCATCCCTCACTGAAGAACTCTTCACATTTTACAAGCCTGAACCCATCCATCGTCTCAGATCTTTGGGGAGTATTACGTCTATTACAAAGGATGATTATACCTATTATTGGAACGAGACAGAACTGAGCCTGGCAGCACATGTCTGTAATCCTAGCATTTGGGAGGCTGAGGCAGGAGCTTGAAGAGCTCAAGACTAGCCTGGGCTACCTAGTGAGACCTTGTCTGAGAAAACAAAAACATGGCAGTGCATGTATACAATTTTCCCATGGTGGTATCATTGAAAGGCAGTTTGGGGACAAGTGCCATGAGTTCCAGAGTCTTCCTAATGCATCATTTGTTGTGGTCCCGAGAGTAAACCCATGGTCTCCCACATGCTAGCCAAGTGCTCTAACCCCTCAACTTCTGCTTCTAGACCCCTCCTTGTTTAAAAAAAGCAGGTTTCCACACAGAAATAATAGATTGACGTTGCTTTTGCCTAGTGTGCCCATGGCCCTAGCACCTAGTTCAGTTCCTAACACTAAAAGCAAAAACAACAGTAACAAAAAGTAAATCTTATAAAATGCCTTTCTTCTGAAAGTAGACTCTGTAATACAGGGTCAAGACACCTGAGACATTTCATAAATGTTTTTAAATTGCCAGGAAAAAAAAGAAGTAACATGAAGTAGAATTGTTCCACGTAGTTCTTCCATCCTGCCAGGAAATTGCTGTTGTCTTGGTGCAAATGTCACGTGGGAGGAGACCGAGATTATAGAGCCATGAACTGTCCCATGGAGAAGTTATTAAGTGTCCACAACAGGGTCACAATCGAGAACGTATCCTTGACGAGATCTGGTCTATTTTTGAATTGCTTATTTGACTTATTGGAGAGCAAAAAATAGTGAAAATTCTACAAAATTAAGATTTGGTTTACTTCTAGGGTAGTGATTCCCGGGCTTTGAATAGGCGAATGAGACGCTGTTGAAAATGCCCTTCCAGTGGCCAGTTCCTGGACTGGGCCTGGACTTGTCACTCGAGCAAACACTGCAAGTAACTTGGATGCAGCTGGTTGGGGAGCAATATCTTGAGGGAAAAAAAATCATTCTCCTAAAGTCAGAGCAAAATAAGAAGAAGGACCTTTCAAGGAGAATAAAGCTAAATTTTCCAATTTTTATTAACCCAATTTTTTCACACCATTTTGAAGAAAATTAGGTTCAATTTTTTTTTTTTTTTTGGTGAAGAGGAGACTGGGTTTCTGAATAATTCCACAGAAATGAGAAGTTGAGCAGCTAATGGTTACAGTAGTTAGTCACTGTCCTCCATAAATGCTTGTTCTAGGGCTTGAGGGTGTGTGTGTGTGTGCTTTGGGATTGAACCCTTGTCAAGCATGTGGTTAGGCACTGGCCTACAGCCTCAGAGCCACAGTAGAGCAAAATAAAAATAAATGACTATTATTGCTGAATGAGTTACTGCAACTAGCAGCATACCAGCAGCCACAAGAGACAAAAGGTCTCTGAGGAAAATCTAAGCAAGTCTCATTGTCCAAGGAACAGTACATGTCTGTCTCACTTCCTAAACATGAATATAAAAGCTGAAGAGTTTTTCTGTTTTTGTTTTTGTTTTTAATATCTATCTATCTATCTATCTATCTATCTATCTATCTATCTATTTATTTATTTATTTATTTATTTATTTATTTATTTTGAGACAGGGTCTCACTACATAGCTCTGACTGCTCTAAAACTCACTATGTAGATCAGGCTGGCCTCGAAGAACTCCACCTGCCTCTCAATGCTGGGATTAAAGACATGCTGGGCCATGTGTGGCAAAGTCAAAGGTTTTTGTTTGTTTTGTTTTGTTTTTCTTTTTAACACATCTCTCTAATGTGCCTGAGTACTGTAGAAGAGCATAACTCAGTTAGACTTCTCTTCTACATATGCAAGGAATAGAGATGCTCTGGAAGGTTCTATATGACAAAATAAGTAGCAGACAGGATCTTCCAGGAAGTTAGANGTCACCTACACTGCATATGGTATCCCTTTGTTACTTATAAATATTTACAAATGAATTTTAAATTATTTATTATTTTTATTTATGTGTGGGTGCTTGTGTGTCTATGTGTATGCATGTGTATGTATGTTACTGAAAATGGAACCCAGGGCTTCTCAAATGCTAGACAGGAATTTTACCGCTGAGATAAGCCTTTTTTTTTTCTTAAGACAAGGTCTTGCTAAAACATCCAGTTTGGCTTTGACTCATTATCTTCCTTCTCAGTTTGGCCTGTGCTGGGGATACACCACCATGATGGGGTATACCTGCCAATCTTAGAAGAATCTCTACAAAAACATTCTTAATTCTGTTTAAAGCACTTCCATGGGGGCAGAGAGATGGCTCAGTGACTGAGAGCCCTCAGTGCTCTTACAAAGGTCCTTAGCTCGATTCCCAGCACACACATGCTGCCTCACAACCACCTGTAACTCCAGTTCCAGGAGATCCAGTGTCCTCTTCTAATTCCTCAGGCACCAGGCTTGCAAGTGGTACACAGACATAAATGCAAGGCAAAACACCCAAATGCTTAAAGTAAAGTAAAAATGAAACACTATCATGTTGGGCAACTCATTACTTCATATCTGTCTTGTATGCTTCCAGATTCACAAGATTCACAAGACAAGAAAGATATACCTAGTGACTGCAAGTCACATGCATCTTTGAGCTTACAGAAACTAGACAAGATNTGAGAATAGCATGCAGGGGTTCCTCCAATTACCTGTTGGTGAACTAGAAAGTTGGAGTGAACACCACTAGCTAAACTGCTCTCTCAAGTTTCCATTTTAGGTATTTCTACTGTTTGCCCACTGCCTACTAGGCTGCGAGCTCACTATAGGAAAAGTAAATATTGTCATTTCAAATAAAGAACTGTTTATTATATAACAGACAGAGGCTGCCTTCTATTTTTGAGTCTCTGGTGAGTTAATTGGGGACAGTAGGCAAAGCAGCTGCCCGGGAGACAGTGTTTTGCAGCCGCCACAGTCTTTAATGCTGACTGTGTTCATGTTTGTAAAATGGTAATTGCATTGCCCTTTTCACTGAATGCTCCCTTGGCTTCTGCTGGGGTTGAACAAACTTACTACCTTACCATCCTATGTGACTCCCATCGCAAGGGTAAACCAGAAGCCAAAACAGATCAAACCCAGCCTGAAGCCTGGTGACTGTGAATGGGAGTCAGCTCAGATTCTTCTCAATGAAAGAAGAAAGGGAGTTTGGGGTACAGTTCATGATTAGAGCACTTGCTTAGCATGCCCAAGTTCAATCCTTAGCAACATACAAACAAAAAAAGGGAGCAAGTAAAGGGAGCAAGCAGGTTGGGAAGATGGCTCCATAGGTGAAAATGCTTGCTTTGCCAGCATGAAGAACAGAGCTTAGGTCTCCGGCATCTACAGGAAAGCCATGTGCTTACTGGGTATATCTGCAACCCCCATGCTAAAGGACAAAGACAGTGGGTTCCCTAGAATCTACTGACTAGACAATCTAACCAAACTGCTGAGTCCTAGGATCAGTGAAAATTCTGCCTCAAAAAGTAAAATGGGAGGCATTAGAGGAAGACACCTATTGCTGAACTCTAGCCTTCACATATATGCACAAGAAGGAACACATACATATACAGAGCCAGGGGCCAGGTAAGGAGGAAGAGGAGGAGGAAGAGGAGGAGAATGGAGAGGAGAAGACTAATATTTTCATCAAAAATTGGGGATCCAAAACTTAGGTTCAATACAGCCCCCCCTCCCTTTCCTTCATTCTCACCCTCCCTTCCTTCTTTAAATTATTATACTATATATTTGGTGCATGTGTGTGTGTGTGTGTGTTCAATACAGCCCCCCCTCCCTTTCCTTCATTCTCACCCTCCCTTCCTTCTTTAAATTATTATACTATATATTTGGTGCATGTGTGTGTGTGTGTGTGTGTATGTGTGTGTGTGTGTGTGTNTGGCTCAGCAGTTCTCTTGGCTCCCAGCCTATCCTTATTCAAGACATGATGGACGAGTGGGAACAAGACCATTGGCATTCCAGTGACCCACTAGCTACAGTGCTCTCAAGTGGCCTCTCCAGTTGCAAAGGAGCCTGGGAAATTGAGTATTTTGTATTTATGGTCTCTGTGGTTGGAAGCAGGAGAGGAAAGAGAATGACTGGTATATGAATCAACCTATTGTGTCTGCCACGGCCTTCGAATCCAATGTTATCAAGCACCATTTAATTAAATATAGAAACAGCTGATCAAATGTACAGTAATAAACCATCACGGAAAATCTGACTGATGTGAAAATCAGGTATAAAGAATTCCACTGTCTGAAATACTGCAAAGAAGCATTGGTCTTTCATTCTCTGTTGGAACCAATTCTAGTTGTCTAAGAACTTCAGTTCCTTCGATTAGTTGCCTGCATAGGAGGGAATAAAAAATGATCAGTCTTGAATTTCCACATTTAGCTTACATTCACAAATGGAGTCCTACCCAACTACAGCGAAGGCTATTACAAATGAACTGCAATTGTAAATATCTGAAATGGCTCTAAGTGTGCCCACTTTGCTACCCGTATGTGTGCCCANCANCACTATTCAGTCCCTCCTGCCTGAAGTGGCTCACTGCTCAGCTTTTANTTGGCATCTCTGCNTTTGCTCTGGCACCTGCCCACCCTCCTGGTAACCTTCCTCNTCACTGCAGTCAGGAAGGAACCATCAGAAATACAAACCTGATGTCACCTNCCTGCTCTAAACCCTTCCTCACTATCTTATGATGAAGACTAGAACTCCTCCTGTGACCCCCTAAAGCCTGCCTGTTCTGCCCCCCACTGCCCCCCGCAGGGATGTCTTGCTCTGCTACACACAATTGGCCTCTAAGTACTTAAGAATCTGGTTCTAGCTTCCTGCCATAGCTGTCCCCTTCCCCTTGGCCTGGCCATCTCCTGGCCTACCAGCTCTCATCTCGGTCTTCAGGTTCTCAGGAAAGGTTTTCAGGGCTTTGTACTTCATGTTAAGTCCCCCTCACCATTAGAGGTGTTTATAGGGGTGGAATATTTTTCTTTAAATTTAATACTTCTCTCTCTCTCTCTCTCTCTCTCTCTCTCTCTCTCTCTCTCTCTCTCTCTCTCTCCAGCTTTATTTGTGCTCTGGGAATTAGATCTGGGTTTTCAGGCTCACACAGCAAGAGTTTTGCCCACTGAGCCATCTTCTGGCCTCCTCCTTTTGAGTTACAGTCTCTTTCAGATGCCCAGGCTGGTCTCCTCATGAACTCAAGTGAGTCTGCCACTTCAACATCCTCAGGACCCCAGGGCTATAGGGGACACCACCAACCTGCCTTACCTTGAGTTTTCATTACAACTCTACATCCACATCCATCCTGAGCTCCTGCTCACATTTTGAGGAACATAGGTTTAAATGAATGATAGGGAAAGTAAATCTGGTTTAAAAGCACCTAGGTTTTGGGGGCTGGAGAGATTGCTCAGTGGTTAAGAGCACTGCTTGCTCTTCCAGAGGACCTGGATCCAATTCCCAGCATGCACATGGCAGCTCACAATTGTCTGTAACTCCAGTTCCAGGGTACCTGAAACCCATAGCAAAACTCTAATGCACATAAAATAAAATTAATTAATTAAAAAAGGAATACCTAAGTTTTGATTAGTAAAAGAAAGCTATTTCGTGAATAAGTTATACCTCTATAGAATTTTTTTTTGTTTTAAGACAGGAGCTTACTCTGTAGCCATAGCTGGCCTAGAGTTTACTATGTAGACTCAAAGATCTACCTGCCTCTGCCTCCTAAGGGCTGGGATTAAAAGAGTGTATNGCCATACCTGGCTGAACTTTAATTTATTTTTTTAAGATCTATTTACTTTATTTTATGTATGTGAGTATTTTGCCTGAATGCACAGATATGTGTACCACATGCACAGCTGGTTCTATGGATCCCTTGGAACTGGAGTTACAGACAATTGTGCACTGCCATGGGTGCTGGAAATTGAACCCGGGTCCTCTAGAGGAGCAGCCAGTGCTCTTTCTTAACAGCTGAGCCATCTCTCCAGCTTGAACATTTTATTTTTAAAGGGCTTCTTACACTTCATGCTCATTTGTGGGATGAATGAGAAGGACTAATATTAACTTCACTTTATAAATAAACAGATACAAAGAATGGCTAAGTGGTTACATATGGTGCTGGAAGCCAGAGGTGTCCCATCTTTGTATACATAGTCAATTCATAGTCTTGTTTATAATAGGTCAAAATATATAGATGTACCTGAGGCCCTTCAATGGCTCTAAGATGTTTCATGAATACTATTTTATTTGCCTATAATGAACATATCTTCCCCCTAGTCTTTTTATGTTATAAATGAGTCTATAACTGTATTTTTGTTTATATCTTTGAATATAAATATTGTATTAGGATAAAATCACTAAAAGTTAAGTTTTTAAGTCAAAGATGTCATATATTAGGTTTTCAAAAAGTATGTGTATGTGTGTAGGCCTGAGTGTATGTATATACACCACATACATGAAAGTACCCTCAGAGACCAGAAGAGGGCGCCAGACTGTAGACCTGGAGTTACAGGCCATTGTGAAGTTCCCAATGTGGGCGCTGGGAACTGAACTTGGTCCTCTGAAAGGGCAGTATGTGTTCTTAACTGCTGAGCTGTCTCTCCAACCCCTCACATTTTAATTTTCATATATATTGGTAAATTGCTCTTAAAGAGTTTGTACCACTATGAATTTGTCTTGATGGAATACAAAACTATTTTCCCCTACATGTCTATTTACATATTTACATTTTGATGCTGTTGTTTTGAGACCTGATCAAATTATGTAGCTCTTGATAAACTGGAAGTCAGTATGGAGACCAGGCTGGTTTTGAACTTGTGGAAATGACCCTTCCTCTGTCTCTTGAGTGCTCTAAATGTCTCCTTAATCTCTGCCAATTCAATTAGAAAGATGTGATTGATTTAAAGGTTTCCATTTTTATTACTGTGCAGTTTAACATCTTTTTGAACTGTGTGATTTAGGGAAGTGTGCAGTTCTAAAGGGAGCACACATCATTNCATGGCTCTTTACATCTGAATAACCATCTAAAACATGTCTATCACCTCAGGAAGCTGCCCACTTGACCTGGCTAGCCAAGAGTTGTCACTCTTCTCACATCAACATTTATTCATCTAGCCTGCTCTTGAACTTAATATAAGTGAAATTAAGCTGTGTTATCAGGTCTTCCTTTCTTCTGAATAGCTGAAGGATTCATCCATGCAGTTTTGTGTGTGTCAATAGTTCATCCTGTTGTTATACATGTATAAAATTCTCAAGAATAAGGAAGAACATTTTCTAATTGTTAAGAATAGATCTTAAATGTTCTCAACACATGCAAAGATAATTAAGTGATGTAGAAAATACGTTAAATTACTTGTAGCAATTGCTTAACAATGTGTACATATAGCAGTATATCATATCATATACTATAATATATATAGTTTTTGTCAGCTAAAGCTCAACACAGTTAGTGAAAAGATCACNAAGTCCTTGAGTAGGTATGTTTTTGGGGGTTTGTTTGTTTGTTTTGCTTTTAAATACATTTATTTAGAGCACGTGTGCCACGGTGCTTGTGTGGCAGTCAGAGGAACACTTCTTGGAGTCCATTCTCTCTTCTTATCATGTGAGCTCCCGGGCTTGAACTCAGGTCACTAGGCCTGGCTGAACATGTGTTTACCAACTGAGCAATCTCACTAGTTCCACACTTTTAGATTTCATAGATACTATCAAGCAATTTTCCAGAGTTACATCAATCATACAGACTCCATTGCTCCACATGCTTCCAACTTTGGTACTTTCAGTGTTTTAAAGGTCAGACTTTCTCATGGATAGCCAACGTTACCTTGTGGTTTGGATTAACATCCCTGGTGAGTAATGACATGACTTCTTTCTTTTCTTTTTTGTGTTTGTTTTTGTGAAACAAAGTCTTTTTGTNTAGTCCTGGCTGCCTAGAATTCACTTTGTAGACCAGGTTGGCTTCAAACTCAAAGAGATCTGCCTGTCTCTGCCCCCCAAGTGCTGGGATTAAAGGTGTGTGTCATGAGATCTGGCCCAACATGACTTCATAGGCATACTGGCCATTTGGATACTAATCTTTATGTAGTACTTACTCATGACTTATGACCATTCTTTTAAAATTGTGGGTATCTTAGTCAATGTTCTATTGCTGTGAAGAGACACGATAACCATGACAACTTTTATGAAAGAAAGCATTTAATTGGGGGCTGGCTTACAGTTTCAGAGGTTTAGTCCGTTATCAGCTGGTGGAAAGCATGGTGGAAGCATGGCAGCACACAGACAGATATAGTGCTGGAGGAGCTGAGATCTCTACATCAGGATCCTCAGGCAACAGGAAAGACACTCTGGGCTTGTCATGGGCTTCTGAAACCTGAATGCCCACCCCCCCAGTGACATACTTTCTCCAACAAGGCTACACCTCCTAATCCTTTTAAATAGTGCCACTCACTCCCTGTTGACCAAGCATTCAAATCTATGAGCCTGTGGGGACCATTCTTACTCAAACTACCACAGTGAGCAAACACTCAGACATGTAAAATAAAACAAAGTGTTATCTTATTTATTTACTTTATTATTTTATGTGCAAAATGTTTGCCTGCATGTATGTCTGTGCACCATGTGTTTGCCTCATTCCCAGAAAGTCCAGAAGAGGGCATTGGATCCCTTGGAACTAGACTCACAAACAGTTCTGACCTGGTCCTGGGAATCAAACCTAGGTCTTCTGGAAGAGCATCCTGAAGGAACTCTAGTCAGCTCAAGTACAGCAAACATGGCAGG
Organism: Neotoma lepida; assembly: GCA_001675575.1. Classification (NCBI taxonomy): domain Eukaryota; kingdom Metazoa; phylum Chordata; class Mammalia; order Rodentia; family Cricetidae; genus Neotoma; species Neotoma lepida. The sequence continues at coordinate 227,802 of LZPO01116998.1, read as the reverse complement.
CCTTGCCCTTCTCCCCCCTTCCCTCTGCCTTGCTAAAAAACCATTAGGTTACCTTCCTAAAGCTAGCCACCAGGGATAGACCCCTTATTTGGCCACTTCTTCCTCTGTGGGTGACCACCAAGGTCCAGCTATCAAAGTATTGAAGTTCAGCAATCAAAAGCCCCCTTTGGCTCACCTAATTAACATGCTCAATTAAAATTAAACATCTCATCCTAACACAGGGTTTCTTTCCCCTTTTACCTTTATAAACTACCATTTGCCTATGGGCCACTTCTGTCTCCCTTCCATCCTTCATGCCTCTGGAGACAAATATCCCTTCCCTCTCTCTCTCTTATTCTCTTCCCCTTTTCTTTTATCCNCTATCTCCTGTCTNTGTCTCTTATTCTCTGCCCTTGGTTCCTGTGGGACAAATAAATCTCTTTTGCGCTGAGAACTTAATCTTGGGGGTCCTGAGCCCATATCAGTCACTTCACTTCCAATGCTCTTAACTACTGAGCCAACTCTTCAGTCCAACAAAATTTCAAATAAATAAACGAAATGACGTAAGTTGTTGAAGTTGGGCATGGTGGCGCACACCTTTAATCCCAGTATTCAGGAAGCAGAGGCAGGCGGACCTCTGTGAGTTCGAGGTCAGCCTGGTCTATAGAGTGAGTTCCAAAACAGCCAGGGCTACACAGAGAAACCCTGTCTCAAAACAAAACAAAACAGAAAGGAAGAAATTGTTGAGGCTAGAGAGATGTCTCCATGGTTAAGAGGATCTGAGTTCAGTTCCTAGCACTGAAGTGGCTGAAGTTACAGGCAGTCATGAACCATGGGTTCCAGGAAGAGAACTCGGGTCCTCTTGGAGTGGGTTGTATAGCAGTTTCTTCTGAGATTGAAATATTCATCCAGCAGGGAAGTTTCTTAAGTCAGAAGATATACAACTCAAAATAGCTTCAGGAATTCCCTGAAACTGACCAGATTCAGTAGGCTCCTCCCTCCCAAGAGTAAACAAGCCAAGATGCAAAGAAGACTCAGACCAGACCACCTTTCAGGAAGAAGCAGAAACTAGCAGAGCCTGTGGAAGAGGCTTAGACTAACTTAATTACTTGGAAGGGACACTCTCCAACCAGTTGAGCTGTCAGTCACTATGCTGTGTGCTTCAGGTTCCCAGCTTTTGTGAGCTGTCACCCATGCTAGGCTGGGCTTTGGTGATACATCTATCTTGGAGTCATTTATGCTCCTGTAACTAACCCCAGTAAAACTCTTTGGTGGTATCCATACTTCGGTCTGTTGTAGGCTCCCTATCTGGGGTAAGTCGAGTGAGTGCTTTGTGTCCCCAGGGAAAGGCTTGTCATGCAACAGAGCTACAAGTGTTCTTAAACACTGAACCATTTCTCTAGCTCCCTGTTANTCTACTTAAAGAACAATTTTTTGGTTTTGAAGATTACTCTCTGCCGTATACATACTTTCTGTACAAGTGATGGTTGGACTTTATTATTTCCTTTCTCCACTTCCAATTTTGTTTGCTCTTCTTTCTCAAAACTTCATGAGATGAAAATCTTTCTAATGTATTCAGTAAATTAAGGGCATGGATTTCCTTCTAAGCACCTTTCGCTTTGGCTATGGTGTTCCGTAAACATCCATCAAGCCAAGTTANTTAATAGTGTTTGACTTTTTTGTCTTCCTTTTAATAATTGCTGAAAGATGTACATTAAAATTTCCAATTAAGATTATAGATTTCACTGGGCAGTGGTGGCGCACGCCTTTAATCCCAGCACTCAGGAGGCAGAGGAAGGCGGATCTCTGTGAGTTTGAGGCCAACCTGGTCTACAAAGGAAGTTCCGGGACAGCCAGCACTGCNCAGAGAAACTCTGTTTCGAAAAACAAAGAAACAAAAACAAAACAAAAAAAAGATTGCGGATTGATTTGTTCACTACTCCNTTTGGCTTAGTTCATTTTGACTTTATGAATTTTATTTTACTTATTTATTTAAAATTTTTTGAGATTTTACTTATTTTTATTTTATGTGTAGGGCTGTTTTCCCCACATGCATGTCTGTGTAGCATGTGCATACAGTGCCATTGGGCTCCAGAAGAGGACATTGGATCCTCTGGGACCAGAGATAGAGATCATCGGTAGCTGCCGTGTGGGTGCTGGGAATTGAACCTGGATCCTCTGCAAGAGCAGTCAGTGCTCTTAACTGCTGAGACATTTCTCCTGTCCCTATTCATTCATTCATTCATTTATTCATTCATTCATTCATTCATTCATTTTATTTGTTCGTTCATTCATTCATTCATTCATTCAGAGACAGAGTCTCACTATGTAGCCGCTGACTGGCCTGAAACTCAATCTGTTGACCAGGCTGGCTTCTGATCCTCAGAGATCTTCCTGACTCTGCCCACTGAGTGCTCNGATCAAATGCATGTGCCACCATACCCATCAACTTTATACATTTTAAAGTTATAGTATTATACCCATATTAATTTAGACTTCTTAGTTCTTACTATTGAAACCAACACTCTGATTATGCAAAGTCTCTTCGCANCTGAGTGTTCATGTGCTGTACTAATATGCTATGACTGGTGTTTTCATGCTGACTTCTCGTAGTTCTCTAAAATTATCCATGTCTTTGCTTCCAGAATGTTTCTAATGAAGAAAGTATAATTTAGTCTTATATATAAAAACCCTGAACTATATCTATAGAATAAGCTTTTTGGTATAATCTAGTGTAAATGGATTTTCTATCTTTGTTTTAAAATTAGTTTCTACTTCTCTAGGCTCCTTCCCTACATATGGAGGTGAGGAGCCATAGGCAGCTCCTTATATCATTGATAAGCAGGACACAGACAAAGGGGCCTGGGTAAAAGGTTCAAAGGCTGGCCCCCAGTGACCTAACTCTACCAGCAGGGCTAAAGTCCCAAAAGTTCCACAACCTTCCCAAAGAGTGTCACCATCTAGAGGTCACTTGTTCAAACACATGAGCCTGTGGAGGTCCCTTTCACTTTCAAGTCATGACAATCTTGATCTGTTTTTTTTTTTTTTACGTGCATCTGTGTTTTGCCTGCTTGGGTATCTGTGTAAACGTGTCAGAATTCCTGGAGCTGAAGCTACAGACAGTGGTGAGCTGCCGTGTGAGTGCTGGGAATTGAACCTGGGTTCTCTGGAAGAGCAGCCAGCCTCCTTAGCCGCGGAACCATCTCTCCAGCCCTTGATCTGATTTGTATTACTCTTTTAGCAATTACAAAATGGTTCATCTAAAATATTAAATCCTCCCATTCAGGAATACAATAATTTTCTTTTCTAGGGTCATGTCAAGTGCTCAGGAAGTTATATGTTATCCCTGAAAATTGTACATTTCCCTGAAATCCTAGCATGCAATTTTATTTGGGAATGAGGTCTTTCCGTAGAAATTTAAGACACCCAGAGATGAGTTTATACAGGATTATTATGGTCCCTAAATTCAATGAGAGACAGAAAAGGATACAGAGATGCTAAGAAGGCATCCAAGTGAAGATAGCTGCCCATACTGCCGAGGGATTCTGAGAATTGACTGAACTATGGGAAACAGGTAGAGTGGTGTAGAGATTGCTGCCCTTAGAGCTGCCAAGAGAAGCTGATCAACAAACCCCTTCCTTCCCTCAGGACTCGGGTTCTGAAATAAGACAAAATACCTTCTTATTGTTTCAGGCATCCCAATTGCTGGCGACCTGTGGCACCCTAGGAAAGTTTTAGAGTTTATTAGCATGAATCTGGAATTTTAAACTTAAATATATTTCTTTCTTTTTTTTNAAAAAAGATTTATTTATTATGTATACAGTGTTCTGTCTGCATATATACCTACAGGCCAGAAGAGGGAACCAGATTTCATTACAGATGGTCGTGAGCCACCATGTGGTTGCTGGGAATTGAACTCAGGACCTCGGGAAGAGCAGTCTGGATTCTTAACCACTGAGCCATCTCTCCAGCCCTTAAATATATTTCTAATCTTAGGTAGTTTTTATTGCTATAGTGAATAAAATCTTTGCGGGTTTTAAAATTAAAGCTGTTTGTAGTTTTGAGACAGGGTCTCCTACGTAGCCCAGGCTGCCTGGAGTTTATCCTGGAGTTCACTCTAGACTTGACCATCCTCCATCTCCCTGCCTTTGCCTTGCTAAGTGCTAAGATCACAAGATGTATCACCATGCCAAGCACAAATAAAATCTTTAAACTCCCAATCAGCCATCTGACCATGGCTGAGAATGTAGAAAAACAACTTTTTTGGGAGGGCATTGAAGATTGACCAAAATATGAGCTATCTTCGTTAATAAAGTCTTATCATCTAGTTCTGGTGGGCAACAAAGAGCAGTGGTAATAGCCATTGTTTTGGACCTTCCGGGGCCTTCCTGACTAACAACTCCTAAGGGATGTGCCACCCCGTCACTGGGAATTTTGTTTTAGAACCTAAAATCAGCATCATCCTTCCATGCAGGGTACCATTGTTCAATCTTTATATATTTGCATATATATAAATAAGCTTGTGTACTTTTAAATGTGATTATTTATTTATTTTATGTGTATGGGATGTTTTGCCTGTATGTACATCTGTACACCCTGTGTGCAGTGCCTGTGGAGACCAGAAGAGGGTGTTGAATCCCCTGGCATCCGAGTCACAGACAGTTGTGACCTCTGATATGAATGCTGGGAATTGAACCCAGATTCTCCAGTAGTGCAGCCAGTGCTCTTAACCACTGAGCCATCTCTCCAGCCCTTGTAGTATATATATATATATATGTATATATATATGTATGTATATATATTTACATATATATTCTTTATGTATTTTTTATATATATGAAACCTCTGCCCACCCCTTTTAACTCCATCCTCTTGTCCCCATCTCCACTTAAACCTTTAGATCTTCTAAGAGAGACCTCCTCTCCTCTACTGTTGCCTCAGACAAATTGCCTATGCTCTAGTAGCTTACTTTTTTATTTTTACTCTATTCAGGACTGTGTGTGTGTGTGTGTGTGTGTGTGTGTGTGTGTGTGTGTGTGTGTGTTACAGACCAACTCAGAGCCTCCTGTATGCGAAGCATGTGCTCTACCACTGAATACCTTCAGCCATACTATTTCTTTTAAAATAAATTCTAGTACTTTTTCCTTTTAAAAATGTCTATTTTTACCTATTATGTTATATTGTCATTATTTGAGGATAATTTTCTTTTGGAACCTTGGCCTTTAGGTTAATGCAATTTGTAGTGACATCATTTTTAAAAATATTTTTTAAATTAGTTGAACCCTGTGGATATAAAAAAGAATTATGTATAAACTTGAGTATCATTCAGCAGTTCTAATGTAGGTCAATATTTATGGTAAGATGAAACTATCTTTTTCTCTTTCTCTCTAATATATATTATATAGAGTAAAATCTTACATCTCATATCAAATCTGAGGGTTGTTCATCCCTGCGTCTTTTGTTAGGCATATGTAGCTGTTTTACTATCTTGGCATTTCTTTCCTAATGTGCCTGTCTATCTGTTGATATTTTGCCCGTCTTCCCAGGAGATATTTCTGCACTTTGTCTTTTCTGATTTCTATTTACTTTTTTCCTTTTGGTAACTGTATTGTTAATTTCCATAAACTAGTTTTTTCCAGTGGCTCCCTTGTCATGATAGTCTCTTCTGGTTTAACGACTATAGTATTTCCTCTTGGAGACACTAGTGGGAATTTCTTGGGGTTTCTCATGTTGTATGAATTAGATTTCCATGGTGGACTAGTTCTTTTGATGTTTATTTTGATTGTTCTAAGTTCCATAAAATATCTTCCCTATGATCTATGGTCTCTCACTCTTCTTTTTTTCTCTGTGTGTATG
>LZPO01116998.1:211064-221962 GCA_001675575.1 Neotoma lepida | reverse complement strand
ATTAGAGCTAGGTGTTGCATGTATGGGTAGACAAATGAATGACAGGAGTCACTTTAGGGTGTTAGGGGCAGATGGTCAAGACAGGCATTTCCCCAAATACCAAAGCAGATGAGGGTAGTTCTTCCTGGTGCTTTAACCTCCATTAGCACAGTTATATAAAAATGCCACATCCTCTCTAAATCTCCTCAGACATATGTCCACTTTGGTCTTAGAACAATAAGACAGGGGAACCAAAGTCCAAGGGCTGAAGGACTCCACTTGTCCTGACAGACTTTGTTAGTCCTAATGGCACACACCCATCTTTAGAGTGTGAGACTGAGAATGGGATATGGTAGTTCACACTTGGAAGCTTAGCACTTGTGAGGTTGAAGCAGAAGGATTATTAATCCAGTCTAGACCAGATTTAGTAGGAAACCCTGACTTAAATAAGCAAGCAAGCAAAAAAACAGAAGCAAACAACAGCAACATCAAACCTACAGCAACAAAGCCAAACTAGAGGTCAAGTGGGGAAGATGTATTCCTTAGGAAACCCAGTGAGTTTTAAATTGTAAATTGTTAGTTTGTTATCTGTTATGCTGGGGATCAAGCTAGAGCCTCAGAACTTATGGTCTCACATATCCTAGGTGAGTACTCTATCGCTGAGTTACACTCCCAGTGCTCATGTGTTTTTGTCTGATGATTAAGCCAATAAAAAATGTCTGCAATTATCAGCAAGCATGGTTAACCATATTTAATGAGTGGATTTGGTAAAGCAGTGTGATGGAGTCAGGGAGCAGCATGATAGGGTGAATCAGCTTCCTCTAAACATATTGCAGACCACTGAAATTCAGCTGAAGAGTGACCAAATGAGTATTTCTGTCCATTTCACTGTGGCCCCACTCTCTATCAGCTGTGAAGAGAGAGGGAGAGGCTTGAAGAGGGAATGGCTTTGCCAACTGTAACTGCCACAGTAAGGATATAGGTTGTGTTTCTAGAGCTCAACTTTCAGTTTAGGAGCCACTGAAAATCTCTGTTAAGATGAACAACATATCAGGGGCTGGAGATTGGCTCTTTGGTTCTTGCAGAGAGGATCTGGGTTCAGTTGCCAGCAGCCACATGGTGGTTCACAACCATCCATAACTCCAGTTCCAGGAGACCTGATCCCCTCTTTTGACCTCTGTGGGCACCAGACAGGCACATGATGCACACACACACACACACCTGTCTCTTATACACATCTAGATGTGTATAAGAGACAGCACACACACACACACACACACACACATGCACACACACACACACACATGCAAAACACTCATACACATAAAACAAAAATAAACAAAAATTTTAAAAGAACATAGCATAATTATGGAAGGAGCCCATGACTGTAGAAAAGAAAATTTGGAGTTTTACAAAATGTTTGGGGCTCTGTCCACTCCATTTCTCGCTCTCCCTTCATTTGTAGAGCCCTTATCCACTTCAAAGGCTTTCCTGAGTGCTGACAGGGAAGAAAGTTCTGCCAAATTGGAACCTTCAAAACAGATCAAGATTTTCAACATATCCCAAGCACTGTTAGATAAGATGCAGATAAGCCTTAACCACATCATAATGTTGATGAGATCGCTCATTTCCTTCCTTTTTAGCAGAAGAACTGTCATTCCCAGAGGCAGGTCAGTTGTTTAGTCTTAACAAATGTTGTAGTAATCAGAATATAGGGTGCTTAGCTTATCCAGCTTCCCATCTGTGTCTCAGCTGTAATGTTTAATTTTCATTTCCTCTTTTCAATTGACATCTTAACCTCATCAGGGATGCCTGATGGGCCTTTCCAGGGGATGCTGTTACTTCCTTATTCCTGAATCAGGGCTAGAATTCCATTTGGAAAGAGAAATTACATTGGGCTTGATCGATAATCTCAAAGAACTAAACGTCAAGAATTACCTGTTGTCTGGCTTTAAAATGTACTTCATGTCTGTGATTTGTGTCCCTGTGTTAATTTAGGGTCACTGGTTATTTGATTATGTATTGTCAAGATCTAAAATTGATTTAAATGCAAAAAGAATCAATACTTGAGCTAAATGTTTAAATACCAAGATATTAACAAGAGATTGATTCTTCTCAATTGAATTATTCTTTGCTTTATGCATTTTAGAAGGATAGGTATATTTTAAAAAGATAAAAAATCTACTATTTTATTTTATTTATTTTCTTCTGGTTTTATTTTATTTATTTATTATACAGGGTCTCACTTTGTGGGTCTGGTTGTCCTGGAACTCACTATGTCTTAGCCCAGGCTGGCCTCAAACTCAGAGAGATCCATTTGTCTCTGCCTCCCAAGTACTGGGACTAAAGGCATACTTCATCATACCTGGCAAAGTATATTATTTTAAATGTCTATATAAGTTGCTTTCAATGGCCATAGACATAACAGTGTCACTGGTGGGAAGCCTACTGGTAACACTTTCTACATAGTAAGTGGTCTTGACACGCAATTCCTTTTTTATTTGAGACAAGGTCTCAAGTGGTGCAGGTTGATCTCAAGCACACTATGCAGCCAAGATAGGTTTTGAATTCCTGATCCTGCCTCTGTATCCCAAGTGCTGGAATTCTAAGAGTATACCTCCACATCCAGCATAGCTCTCCAATTGGAAAAATATAATAGTAATTGCAACATGTTTTAAGACAGGGTTTCGCTGTGTGCTTCTAGCTGACCTGGAACTCATTATATACACCAGGCTTGACGTAAACTCACAGAGATCAACCTGCCTTTTCCTCCTAAGTGCTGGGATTAAAGGTGTGAGCCACCATACCTGGCAATAGATGATGTGTTTTGTTTTGTTTCTTTGTTTGGCACATACTAGATGCTTGGTACTATATTATTTTATTTTTGTAACAGAACATGAAAAGGGTGATAAATAACTCAGAAAGAATCTGCCTCCCACCAAGTCACAAGTGGGCTGAAGGCTAGGTCTACAGAGGATAGATCTAAACCAATAACCAGTATGCTATGTTTAAACACACACAGACACACACACACACACACACACACACACACATGCATACGTACACAGACACACGCACATGCACACACATATATACATAGACACAACACACACACAGATGCACACACGCACGCACACACATGCACATACAGGCACATACATAGACACTCACACATGCTCACACACGCACATACACAGGGCCTTGCTTGTGCTAATAAATACGGTACTGCTAAGCCACATACATCTCCAGCACAAAGTGAGATATTTCAACTCTTGGTAAATCTTTAAAACAGAGAATGCCCAAAAGTGTGATGTCTTAATTACTTTTCCATTTCTGTGAGGAGACACCATGACCAAGGCAACTTGTAGAAGAAAGAATTTATTGGGACTTACAGTTCCAGAGGGTAAGAGTCCATGATCACCATGGTGGGGAGCATAGACCAGTCAGGGAAGCATTGATAGCTGAGAGCTTATATCTCATCCAGAAGCATGAGGCAGAGAGAGAGAGAGACAGAGACAGAGACAGAGACAGAGACAGAGACAGAGAGGAGAGAGAGAGAGAGAGAGAACTGAGAATGGACTTTTGAAACACCAAAGTTCACTCCCAGTGACACACCCCTTCCATTAAGGCCACACGTCCTAATCCTTCCCAAATAGTTCCACCAACTGGGGACCAGGTATTCAAATATATGAGCCTGTGGGGACCACTCTCATTCAAGTCACTATAGATGATGTATTTAGATTTTGGAGTCTATCAGTTGCTTAGCTATAGCAGTTTGCCTGTTTTACTCTCTTGTTAGGTTTGATATCACCATAACCAAAAATATTTATTAAATTTGATCCTACAATTTTAATGGTAGAACTCACAAAACCTTTTAACGTGTTCAAACCTCTTTTAGGTTTTCTGACTGAGGACTTTAAGGTGTGTACAATCATAGACCATAGCACTACTTAGGACTGTGAGCTCTGGGAAAGCTAACCTTAGCTCAAAGTGGGTGGGGTGGGCCCCTCTCACGTGTGTGGGTGTGGGCTTGAGGAGCCACAAGAGGTAGGTAGAGTGAATGGATCTGCAGCCCAAATACACTTAACAGGGTCACTGCTTAGAAAATGGCAATGTTCTCCAGACTCTTTTTGTTCCTTAGAATCACTGGGGAATTGGTCATAGTCATGCAAACGTATGTTGAGTAGACCCCCTGGGCTCTAGTGGAAAGTGGTATAACAGAACCTTTTGTGAATCTACAAAAGATTTTATCACTTTTATCAATAGCCCTTGGTTTACAGAGGTGGACCCTAGAGAGAGTAGGTAGTAGTGAAATGAGTGAGTTTGCACAAATACCAGAAAAATCAACAAAACAAAACAAAACAAAAACCTTTTCCCGCGATTCAGTATTATCAAAGTATCTCTAAATAACCGAGACCGTCTTGACTGATGAACAAATGGCCAGAAAGGGCATTTGTGACCCCATGTAGAGTTACCCCAAGGTGACGGAATGTGACCTGAGGGTATAATTGAGACTGGATGTCACCTCTAGATTTTGTCACCTAAGCATAAAGAATGTACCGCAAGAGTCTATGCTTGTACTTGACAGGGGTAAAGGAATGCATCAGTGCCAATCCTGCAGCACTCTGGGTTGTATGCAACATTTGAAGGCCTGGCTCATCCTTTCTTAGTTCAACAACTTTAAGAAGAAACAAGCTGGGGCTGGAGAGATGGCTCAGTGGTTAAAAGCACTGGTTGCTCTTCTAGAGGACTTGGGTTCAATTCCCAGCACCTACATGGCAGCTCACAGTCTATAACTGCTTTCAGCCTCAGGCACACACATGGTGCACATACATACAAGCAAAACACCCATACAAATAAAAGCAAAATTTTACAAAGATCTTTTTTTTAAAAAGCTGTGTGTGGTAACAGTGTTTTGGTCCTAGCATTTGGGAGGCAGAAGCAGGTGGGTGTCTATAAGTTTGAGGTTAGCCTGATCTACATAGCAAGTTCCAGCCCCGAAGGCTACAAAGCAAGACTTTGTTTCAAACAATGAAGACGTAAATTTTTTAAACTTTAAAGAGGAGCAATATTTTAATACAATATTTTAATACAATATTTTAATACAAGCTCCAACAGTTCCCAAGTATGCTAATCACCCCCAGTTGCCAGGTTTGACATTACCTGGCAGATAAGTCTTGAGTTAAATTTTTACTTTAGGTGAATATGCTTTGAGGATATCTTAATAATACTGAAACATATATTTGAACTCGATTTGCTTTGCCAAAAATTATTCCAACTTTGGAATCACAAGTTCCTACCATTTTTTTCAAAAGTGTTCGTTTTTGATATATTTGGAACCCCAGAAAGCACCATTTCCAGCCCTTGTGCCCTGAGAAGGTGCTTTTCTAGAAGTGTTCAGGCTGGAAGAGTGGTCCCAGTCAGAGCGTGCACAAGTCCTGCCTTCAGTCCTCAGCACAGCAGCAAGACCACTGAGAGTGCCACGAAACAGGCTGTGGCAGGAGGATGGAGCGCTGGAGGCCAGCTTGGGCTATTTAGGAAGATTCTATGCTAAACAAAATAAAACAAAACAAAAGAGAAGACTTTATATCAAGTAGTTCTGGAAACCTGGGTGGAATATTCTTGACTTTTTTTCCGTTGTCCTTGTGTGTATGTGTGTGTGTGTGTGTGTGTGTGTGTGTATTCATATTCATATGCATGGAATTACACATGTAGGAGCAGTGTGCATGCGTGTGGATGCACCAGCATGTGGAGGTCTGAGGTTGATGTGTGGACTCACCTCCATCGCTCTCCCATCCTATTCAATGTCTGTATCTCAAACTCAGAGCTCACAAATACGGCTAGTCATGCTAGCCAGCTTACCCTGGATTCCCCCATCTCCATCTTGCAAGGGTGGAATTACATGGCATTTATGTGGGCTCTGGGGACTGAACTGCAGGCCTCACCCTTGCAAAGCCAGTACTTTAAGCACTAAGCCATCTCCCCACTCCTTCTCTACCCCCTCACCCCTTCTTGACTTTTCGGGCCGCTCTCCTCATCCTCTGTTACATACTGGTGATCCTTAGGGAAAGCTTTTCCCGACTGAAAAGTTTTTCTTAAGGAGTTGGCAGATTCGGTTTCAAATCTTGGAGCTTCTGTTCATCTTTGGGATGGGTCAGGGACCAAAATTCTGAATCCTAGTCTGAGTCTTCAGCTGTGGAATGGGAGGAGATGGTGGGAACTTTGCAGAAGTCTTAGGATGTAGTGAGCTACAATGTAAAAGTCTCTGCTACTTTAGTATTAGCATAAGACAAATGCTGACTCTCCTGATCATACCTGACTTTTGCAAATTAGAATATAATTTGTTACTAACTTTCTTGAGAACACATCAAGAGTTTTATCATAGAGTTTAAGAGCCTAAGGAAAAGGAAAGAAATTGGGTACCAGCTTTCAGCATAGCATGGAATGATAAAAAAAACCTTCAGACAGTAGATGAGTAGATGGATTTTGTCTCCTTGTTACCACTCAGGGAACAGATATTTACTGAACATCTGTTATCTGCTAGGAATTATTCTAAACCTGGAGGAAGCAGTGATAAAGGAAAGGAAGAGGTCCTTGTCTCTGACAAAGGAGTACACTCTGAAGCTCTAGTGACAGAGCGGGCACTTGCTCTGATGGAATGGAACGCAACATGAGAATTAGGGGCACAAAAACATGTGGACAGTTGGGTGTGGTGACATGAGCCTATCACCCCAACATTCAGGAAGCCATGACAAGAAGATTAGGAATTCAAGGGCTACAAAGTGTGTGTGAGAGAGAGAGAGAGAGAGAGAGAACACATATTGTGTAATTTCACTTATGTGAGGTATCTAGCATAGTCAAGATAATAAAATGTAAGATGGTGATGGTGCAGGGGGAAGGGGAACAGCAATATATGATGCAAAGAATACGTTCTGGCTCTGAGCTATGGCCCCATATACTTCCAACTCCTAAACCATACATTGGTTTGTTTTGGTTTTCTGAGATAAGTCTCAAACTTGTGGCAACCCTCTTGCCTCTGGTTCCTGAGTGCCTGTGTGCCTGAACTACAGGTATGAGCCATGCCTGGTTAAACAGCTTATACTTTTTTTAGATTTATTTATTTTATTTTGTGTATATGAGTGTTTTGTTTGCGTTATTTATATGCATCACGTGCATGCCTGGTGCCAATGGAAGTCAGAAGAGGGCATCATATCCCCTGGAACTGGAGTTATGGATAGTCGGGAGCCATCATGTGGGTGCTGTGAATCAATCCCAGGTCCTCTGCAAGGATGGCAAATGCTCTTAACTGTTAAGCCATCTCTCCAGCTGTCAATTGCATATTGTAAAAAAGTTAGAATAGTACATTTGTGTATGTGTGCACGTGTGTGTGTGTGTGTGTGTGTGTGTGTGTGTGGTGTTTCTTTTCTTTTCTTTTCTTTTCTTTTCTTTTCTTTTCTTTTCTTTTCTTTTCTTTTCTTTTCTTTTTCGAGACAAGATTTCTCTGTATGTAGCCCGAGCTGTCCTGGAACTCAGCTCTGTAGACCAGGCTGGTCTCGAATTTACAGAGATCTGATGTGTGTGGTTTTTNAAGACAGAATTTCTCTGTGTAGCAGCCTTGGCTGTCCTGGAACTCATTCTGTAGACCAGGCTGATCTCAAACTCACAGAGATCCCCTTGCCTGCACCTCCTGAGTACTGGGATTAAAGGCATGTGCCACCACACCCAGCTACAATAGTACATTTTATGTTATACTTATTTTACCAAAATTAAAAATAAAGAGGACCAGATGAACTTCCTCTTCAATGATGTATAATTACATATATATACACCATATATACACAAAATACATCTATTTATTTATTTTATGTGTGTATGTGTGTGGTTGCATGTGCCAAAGTGTGAAAGTGGAACATCTCTGTAATTTCACAACATAACTTTAATACTGAAATACTAGCTGGTTTATTATATTTAGAAATGTGTAACCAGTAGCCGGGTGGTGGTGGCACTGCCTTTAATCCCAGCACTTAGGAGGCAGAGGCAAGTGGATCTCTAAGTTCTAGGCTAGCCTCTTCTACAGAGTGAGTTCCAAGACAGCCAGAGCTGTTACACAGAGAAACCCTGTCTGAAAACACACCACACCTAAAAGAAATGTGCAACAAGTATTTTCCACTGTGGGTTGGTGACTAGTCTCACACATTCACAGAAAGTAATGAATTAAATCCAAAGAAAGGAGAGTATTTTATCTAATCTTCCTTTTCTTCAAAACTTTAAATAGTCATTAATAAGGTGTCTGGTGGTATATACAGAATGTGACTAATATACACAGTGGAATTAGCTAATCAAACAACGAAGGCAAACTCAGGCAATACTCGTCCGCCATCAGGACAGGCAAAAGCAAACAGAAGTATTTTGCACTGTAAGTTAAAGGTTAATAAACAGACTTTGCCAGTTCAAGAGAGGCAGAGAAATACGGAAACAAGTGTTTGAGAAAGGGACTTCACTTCAAAATCAAGCCANCAGCTAGGGCTCGGATAAGATCCATGTCTATGCCTGGAAGAAACCAGCGAGTGAGGCTCTGGGTGTTAGAAAACAGTGTTTTATCATCAGGCCAGTTTGGGTTAAACAAGCTCAATTCCAAGTTCTAAACTGTAGGGAAATGTGACTGGTTTTCCCAGTCACTAGACGGTCTGTGAGGAAGTAGTTCAGGGGTACCACTCAGTCTCAGGACCAGAAGGAAAAAGAGAAGCTGTGTTTTTTACTTTATAAGACCTCTACCATTATCATAGTTAAAATTTGTTCACTGGAAAGTCTGGTGGACATTTTCTATTTGTGTGTGTGTGTGTGTGTGTGTGTGTGTGTGTGTGGTGGTATGCATACTGTATGCACACCTGTGTGTGCAGGTGCTTGCCAGAGGAGAACTTTGGGTGTTAGTCCTTCCTTATTCCCTTGAGAAAAGGTATCTCACAGAACCTGGAGCTTGTTGGCAGAAGCCATCCCACTCCTTGACATCAGGTTTTCAGGCATTTCAGGGTGTGACCACATGTGACTTTTTAAAAAATATTTTTATTATAAACTGGGTGAGGTGGCACAGGCCTTTAATCCCGGCACTCAGGAGGTAGAGGCAGGAGGATCTCTGAGTTTGAGGCCAGCCTGGTCTACATAGTGAGTTCCAGGACAGCCAGGGCTATACGGAGAAACTTTGTCTCCAAAAACCAAAAAAAGTGTGTGTGTGTGTGTGTGTGTGTGTATGTGTATTTATTATTATTTATCTATTTATGTGTATACACCCAAGGAGATAAGATAGATGTCAGATCCCCTTGGAGCTTGAGTTATGGGTAGCTGTGACCTGCCTGATGTAGATGGTAAGACTTCAACTCAGGTCCTAAGAACCATATACACTCTTAACCGCTGAGCCATCTCTCCAGCGACGTGACTTGGTGCATGCTTGGTCAGTAAGTGCTCTTACCTGCTGAGCATCTTGCTAGACTAACATTTACTATTTGATGGCTAAGCCGCTGTTTCCTAGGTACCTTAAAGCTGCATGCCTCTGCCCTACCTGTCCACTGGGTGCTGCTATCCTCTCTTAAAAACCTGCATCCTGGTCCATGGCTTTCTCCAACTTGGCCAACCACATTATCTCTACCTTGTCTGTCCACTGTGACTGGATCATGATTGGGATGTGATGGAAAATGGGCATATGAGGATGCACAAAAACTTGGAAAGGTCCTGAGTTACGTGCTCAGCACCACAGAAAACAAATGAATGAATGAATGAATGAATGAGTGAATGAATGAGCAGGTAAAACAGGCTGATGAAAACATTGTACTGGGGTTGTTATAGTGAACACTCCCAGCCTTTTTAAACAACGGAGAGAGAGACTCCCTCTCTCTCCCTCTCTCCTTTTCTTTCATTGGGTAATGTTGCACTTTTGATTATGGAGCCAAGGGCTTCCTGTATACATGTATTCTACCACTGAGCTACATTCCCAATTCAGTTCTTTGTTTTTCTATGTAAAACTAGAATTTATGACTCTAGCAGCTGCTGGTAACAGGGACATCAGACTTAATGGAGAAGACAGATCTCTGTCAGCAGACACTGACCCCCAACTCAGGGAGGAGCAGAGGAGGGATGGAAGGAGACCCTGGTTCCGGTCATTTCTAGCAACTGGCCCATGAGTGTCTACACCCATATTAATTAAAAACAAAACAAAACAAAACAAAACAAAACAAAACAAACAAACAAAAACCTACAAAGGGCCAGGAAATGTAATTCTGTTGATACAATGTTTGTCTTGAATGCTGGAAGCCCTGAGTTCTGTCCTGGGTGTTGTAGTACATGTGTGTACCCAGAAGTGCACCCCAGCACTCAGAAGGTGGAGGCAGGAAGGTTATCCTTAACCAGCCTGGGCTACATAAGGCCCTGTCCCAAAAAGTAATTTTAAAAATTGGAGCGCTGAGAGGATGGTTCGGTGTGGATAAAGCCCTGGGCATGCAAATGTAAGGACCGGAGTTCAGATCCCCAGCAGTCACAGTGGCCTCCCGTTACCCCAGCAATCTGAAGGCTGAGATGGGAGATCCCCAGAGCAAGTCTGTAAGTCAGTGAGTGACCTCTGGCTTCAGATGATAGACCCAGCCTCAATGTATAAGATGAGGGCTGATGGCAAATGGTACCTAACATCAATGTCTAGCCTCCACATCCNTAGGCACACACCTACACCCACCCACACACAAAGTTTTTAAAAGAAAATTAGAGAATACAAAAATATTTTTCTGTTTTTTGTGTTGTTGTTTTGTTTTGTTTTTTGTTTTGTTTAGACAGGGTATCTCTATGTAGCCCTAGCTGGCCTCAAATTCACTATGTTAGGCTGGCCTCTGCTTCCTGAGTATTGGGATGAAAATCATGTATCACTACATCTGCTT
>LZPO01116998.1:194653-210655 GCA_001675575.1 Neotoma lepida | reverse complement strand
CAATAGGACCACATGCATGGTGGCAAACACTTTACACATCTGCAATAGGACCACATGCATGGTGGCAAACACTTTACACATTTGGAACTCTGTGGGCTCAAAAAGAGAAAATAAAAGATCTGGTGAGATAGTTCTGGGTAAAGGCTTTTGCCATGCAAGCCTGTCTACCACAGTGAGAGGAGAGAAGTAACTCCTGAAGGCTATCCTCTGACCTCTGTACACCAAGGCCTACACTCAAATACTACACACACACACACACACACACACACACACACACACATACACACACTCAATTGTTTTGACAGAGAGAGGGAGAAAGGAAGGGAGGGAAGGGGGAGGGGGTGAATCAAAGAACCCTTGTTTTCCTACGGCTATCTTATGCTTTAATTATTGCTAGTGACTTATCTTTTCAACACAGGAATCTTCTGGGATTTTGCTAGCTCTGGNGTGGGAGAAATTACATCGTTGTTTTCAGAAGATCCNCAAGCTAGGTTTTGCTGCTTGCCCATGGTACCCAGCAGGAAGGGGTGCACACAGAGAAGGAAGAGGACAAAGAATGACATTCTCTGTGCTCCCCCATTTACCCATCCTTTCATTCCCACCCGTCTGCTGCAGCACTTACAAAGGGGATGGTCTGCTCTTGGTTTATTAATCCACTAGGATCATACGTTACTATAGCTTGATGCTTTGCACTTCAAAAGTTTCCCAAACTGCAGGTTCCGCCCAGATGGAGTGTTGGGCTCATCACACCTTAAACTGCTAAGCACCAACACCAGATGGTCACTTATGGTATTTGGGGCAGCAGGGTAGTGACCAAGGGAAGGCAGCCCCATTCAGGGCAAGGTGGGATACAGAGGAAGGACGGACGGAGATGAGTTAAAAACCAGACCTGCTTTGCTTAGCTGTACACCTTGAGTATTTCATCTCATGGAGTTACACTGATAGCAATCATTTAATTTAATTATTTTATTTTAAATATATTTATATTTTTGTATGTGTCTGTGTTTATGCCTGAGTGTACGTATGTGCACCACATGCACGCAGGAGCCNGTGTTGGTCAGAAGAGGGCGTCAAATCCTCTGGAACTGGAGTTACAGATAGTTGTGAGCTGCCATGTGGGTGCTGGGAATTAAACCCAAGTTCTCTGGAAGAGCAGCCAATGGTCTCAACCATTGAGCCATCTTTCCAGTCCCCAATCATTTCACTTTACATCTGTTCCCCTTGGCCACTGTGCACTTTCATCTTGGTTTAGCTGTCAATTCGGTGATGTGTGTTCTATTAAACCATTACATATATATGTTATACATACCTTCAAACNGCATAGATCTCAAGATCAACATCTTGAAATAGTTGATGTCTACTTAACACATAACAACGGAGCCAAGAGAGGTGAACTGAAGATTCCGAAGTCCGAGGGTGAGTGGGAACTCAGGTTTTCTTATGCATTTCCTTTGCTGTTTCTCACAGACTCTGCAGGTGTTTGCTTGNTTCAGCTACTGGTATGAGTATATCTCCAGAAAACATTTTTGGAAAGTGTACCTACTACACCTAAGTATCAACAGCTCTTCTGTGCTATCTTTAGACATTGGCCTAAGATGGCCCAGTGAGTGCATTCTTTTTGGCTAATGCTGTTCTTGTCTGTCAGACTATAAGGCATCATCTGTCATCTGGAAGCCAGCCTCAAACTTGGAAGTGAGTGAAAAAAAAAAAAATCTCTGGAGTAGTAAGGAAAACAATTACCATAAAACCATCCACTAATGCTGAAGACTCAGAGAACCACTCAGACTCTATCCCTAAATGTATTGATTGTTTTTTGGGCTTTAAATGGTGATAAGGGCCAGGATGTGCCTCGGTTGTATTAGCAATTGCCTAGTATATGAAAAGTCCTTGGTACTGTCCCCAGCACTGGGGGTGGGAAGAATAGGCATAATATTTTAACTACATGGTTCCTAATCTATCTGTAAAATGATGTGCAAAGACAATGCAAATGCAAGCATAACAATTTTAGAATGTTCTCAATCTCTAAAAAGAAAAGGAAAAAGTAAAAGAAAGGAAGACACAAATCTCTGTTTGATCTCAGAAAAAGCCC
This sequence comes from Neotoma lepida, assembly GCA_001675575.1. Lineage (NCBI taxonomy): Eukaryota > Metazoa > Chordata > Mammalia > Rodentia > Cricetidae > Neotoma > Neotoma lepida. Next base: position 208,566 of record LZPO01116998.1, on the reverse strand, counting down.
TTTGTCATTCCACATGGGAGGGAGGGGGTGAGGCGATGCTTCCCGGGAGACCTGTGACATTCAGCGATTCTTGAGACCGGGTATGTAAGGAATCTGGCGCTTCTAGGAAACACTTTCATGTGGACTTTGGGTATTGTATGCTCCCAGTTTAAGCGATATTTCTTAGATAACAGCATCACGGAAGCTTTAAGTTGGGTTGTGTCTCCAGTTCTGAGTGCTCCATCTCCGTGTAGTTGTAATGTGGCCNAAGTCAGGAGCGGATACCGGGAGACCAGGTAGACTCTGCAGCAGTAATTCAGTAGGGAAGTGATAATCCTGAAAACTACAGGGGGAAAGCCTACCAAGGGGGGAGAAATTACCTTGAGGGGCCATAAAAAGGCAGACTTGGAGACTGGGCGACTCAACAGAGCACTTTAGCACGTGGAAGGCTTGGCCTTATCCCTAGCACTGAAACGTACCCTAGCGCTGAAACGTAGCTAAAAGGCTTTGGGAGACGGTGGTTTCATTGTTCACAGGTAGGGTTAGGGGATGAGGACATTCTGGAGATGTCCATTGAGAATCTGAATCCACCAGTCTGGATTTCAGGAGGCAGAGTGGCTTTGGCTTGCCTCAGCAGAGTGCCTAGAGGTCATACCATTCTGGAGACCTTTGTGGGCAAATGGCCCTCCTGCTGTTCCAGGGCTCCTGACTATTTCCTGTCAGACATCTCAGAACAACCCAGCATTAGTTTCCCAGTTCCTGTCTTTTGTCTTCCTTAAGTTCATCTTCCAGAGTAGCCACACTGACATTTTAAAGTGCAAATCATATGACTCCTTGCTTAAAAGCCACCAATGGCTTATCAGACTCAAATCCAAAATATCTGGCACCGACCGAGAGCTCTACCTTTGAAGTGACCCCTGCATCTCTCCGAGTGGATCCACCACATAATGTCTAACGTTAACCTTGAAATTGAGACCCGACTCCCTCTCAGGAACTTTAAATCTGATGTCTGACCCTTGTGTTGGAGCACTCCTATCTTAATTCTCAATCATATCATTCAACTGCTGAAAGGGTGCTTGCTCAGACCTTTCTTGACCGATCTGCCTCCCACCCAACTATTCCCCACTTGCAATTCCCTTACACTTTGTTACGTCTATAATACCGACCTTTAAGTATGTGAATGTATCTTGTTTATATGCCACCAAGGTGTCCTGGGAGTGGATGTACAAGGGCAATTTTCCGAATATATTGTTTCTTATGGGAGACTGGAAAAGCAGGCTGGAACCAGGTAGCCAATGGCTTTGAATTTCTGCTGAATTTTATGAGATTTGCTATTTTCTGAGGAGCCACAAACATAGTTGAAACAAGGCAACCACCTTTCAAATGTTTTACAATGCTTGTTTGGTTAAAAAGTTATGAAATGTAATCACTTCACTTTGTGCTTAACTGGTTTAACTGCTACACAGAGCACTCACTGCCCAATGAGATGAATGATAAGAATGTGTCTATACATTCCATCCGGCACTAACTTGATGGCTTTAACTAGATTAGTAAAAGAATTGTACAATTAGTTCCCAATCTGCTTTTTAAACATCTCCTATGCTGTGTAGAAGAATAGAATTCAGACTTCATGTAATTATAAAATTAGGACCAAACTAGATTAACGCTCAATCATCTCCACTCAACAAAAACGCAGTTCTGGCCAAATGTATTTGTCAAACTGGGGTATAATCACAACTTGGCTAACAGTGGTGCCCTAGGGGTGAGCAACAAAGCTCAAATTTTAATCAAGTCGGTAATAGAAAGATCTTTGGCTCTTTACATGTAATCCTGTAGANTACCTACTGTGTGCCATATTCCGAATCCAGCTCTCGGGAGATAAGAATGAGTAAGGTATATTGCCTGCCTCTAAGGATAAACTCTGGTTTAGCTGAGTGTGGTACAGCTAAGTGAGCTCCGTAATTCTGTACACAGACCAACACGTTACCTCTCTAAACCACTCCAATTGGCCATCTAAGTTTTTGCCAGCNGAGATATTTGTGTTTTCTCACTCTTTGCTTTTCTAGGTATACATAAATCAAAATCATTTCCCATTTCTTGTCTACTGAAATGAGTTACTCACATTTNAAAAGAACAGTATTCCCCACATAATTTTTTTCAACACAAAGTATGTATAAATATAAAGTTTATTCAGCATAGTGTTTAGAAAAATAAGTTCACATCATTTCAGAAAACAAATAAAACACTTAATTGTCCAGGCATAACCCCCCATTACAGTACAACATACATACTTTAGATCTCTTTGGTTGGGTAATTAAGCACAGAAATGTTCTGGGACATGCTGTGTGCCATCACCTAACAGTGCAGTAGAGGCTCTGTTCCTCACCCCACATTATACATTCTGTGTAGTTTCTCTTCATGTAAGGCACAGTAAAACCATACTGAGTANACAACCAGTTGCCTCTATACGTACAGTACATGCAACAAAATGGTACATTTTTTTTTTGAGAAACCCTGAAAGCCAAGAGTCACATGCTACATAATTTTGATTAATAAAATATATGGTGGTAATATTTAATTAAATTGAAATGTATCAATTAGACATAAAATAACCATTAGTTTCTATCACCTAAGTTTCAGGAAGACTTTGAAACAGCCTTTGTAAAATATAATTATTTTCCCCACAGATTTCCTGAATTATTTTCATGAGATGATCTGTCAAAACATTTTAAAGAACAAAGGACTTGTGTTTATGTATTAATGCACACATATTGAGGATGTAGCAAGGTAGTCTGCTACACATGCCCAATAACTCAACTTCAACATGCAGGATAACAAGGGTACATACGGAGAGAGTTAAGGTCAGTGTGCAGTTCAACTATGGATTTTTAAAAAGAAAATCTATGGCTAAAACATCTACCTGCCTTTCACAACACAAGAAAGGCACCAAAACACGTATAAGTCAGTCTTCACTATAAATCTACATGAGATATTTACGNGGTACAACACACAGGTGCTTTTGCTTATTTGAGGGGGAAAAATGCACCTCTGAATGCTAGACCATCCTCTCTACTAGATGTAACTAAGAGCTGAATGCCNATTCTGGCTATAGAGTGCATAGATACGCTGACACCAAAAAATCCCACAGCCAGCAGCAGGGGTTGAGATTCAAAGGGAGTTATTTACCCCTATTCTGATTCCTCTTCCCGAATCATTAGAGGGTAATTTGCAGCATCTTCAAGCAATTGTTTATGTAAAAAGGATATTCTGCCATATGAACTCCAAGGGCTCTCAGGCTGGCCCTTGGTATTGAAAAAAAAAATAAGACAGTTGCAATTCTGTGCAAGGAGATCATGGGGTTTATCTTATTCCATTCACATATACATGGGCTACTTATTAACTGGCCCTTATTTTACTGAGAGAATAGAAAAGAACAGTAAGTTCTTATAATGTGCACTGATTCTTACCTGGAGGATTGTATAGCTACCTGCAGTAATTGTAAGGTTAGAAGTACATCGCGTTGGAATATGAATACATTTCNTAGGTAAGTATTTTAATTTTGTGCTCTCTTTTCTTTTTCATGGGGAGAAAAAGAGGAAGAACTCGGAATAAAAGAGATGCTTTCATCAGATATATGAAAGTTTTCCAACACACACACACACACACATACACACACACACACACACACACCTCATATAACTTTTTGACTTTCCCACTTCCCTTATCAGACAAGTATTCTAAAATAACTAATTCTTGATATCTGCAGCAGTCTAGTGGAAAATATCATTTTTGTGTAAACTATACTACAAGACCATGGAACTAACCACATTAACATGGTCAGCACACAGCTGGGAGGGAAATGGGGACAGCCACGCTTTGAAAGTAATGGCAGAGTGGAAGACTAAGGACCACACTAAAACAACTGCTTTTGTTTACACAAGACAAAAACCTCTGGCCCAAATCACATATTTCAGCAATGGAGGGATATTCATCAATTTCACAAAAATGGGACTTAAGTTTTTTNAATCAAAATGATGGCAAGGAATTCTTCATAGGGCTCTTTATCTAGACTGAAAGTTCCCTTTGTAATAGCAGCAAATGTTAAACACTCGGTGGCTCAGATGAGGAGCATGTTAGCAACCAAGTAGCTCTTTCCCTCATCTTGAAGAAAACAGAGTGTGGTACTGTCTTTATGCTTAACACTGAAAGTCACCTTTGAAAAGCTCACTTTCTTAAATCTGAGATGCTCTGTACCAATGACATGAAGGCATTTGAATTGTTACATCTTGGGTTCAGAGTCCCGTAAAAAACTTTTAAACGCAGCCAACAACATCATACAAGAGAGCATCCTACAGAAACCCAGAGGATTTGCTTTGTGATGGAGACATGATAACACGGGGCAGGCGACAGTCACGTGTCATAGTGTACCAACCAATTTAAAACACCGAGAATGAAGCTTCAACGAGATGGAATTTTGTTTAATACAATTTGAGTGTACTTTGTTTACTTTAAAATGGTTGTTTTCATAACCTGCAGAATTGATGTTTCATGGTCTTCCATACTTTTTTTAAACTTTCATTGTAATGAAAAGCATCAAAGCTAATTGTTTACCATTTGCACGACAAACATTACGCAGGCTATTCAGTGGAACTTAAGTCCTCTGTGTATAAAGGGGTTCTGCAGTAAACTTAACCCTGTTTGATGGTACGAAAGTATCATCAACACTTTTGTTGACACTTCTGTACCTTACTGCTAATAAAAAGGCCACAAGGTAAAAAGGCACATAGGATTCTATATAAAACAGATTTAAATGAACCAAAGTTTCTAAAGAAAGAAGGATATGACAAGAAGTACCAAAATTCCAGTATTGGGGGTTAAAAGTTCCTGCTTCAGTGTTAACATTGACCTTGAGAACCTCGTGATAAAAATCACAAAAAATAAAACTTGGTTGAAAACAAAGATGTTCTATTCCTGCTCAAACAATAAATATAAATTAAACACTAAGAAAACAATTTTTCTTTTCAGTTCATAGTGCCTGAAGACTAAGAGAGACATACATGGTATAAATAAAAATTCACNGTACTTNCTCAAATCCTGCTTATAGAATTGGCATATTTACATTCATACCCAAGTTGTGNCAGAGTGGANTGGAGTTCCAAACTTTCTCTGCCACATTTAACTATTAGCAATCACATTTGGAAACACGTAGAGACTTAAAACCAAGCCTTCCCCCAAATGCTGAAAANGATGAATGTGCGTATGTACACACAAACACACACATATATAAGCTACTTAATTTGAAAAATATACCCTTATAATAATCTGGAGTACCATTGTTTTTTAACCATCTCAATGCCCATGGAGTAAAAGTAAACAAAAAAACAACTGCATTGCTTCTAACAGCCTGTAGCTATTATTTAATTTTCTAAGTTATGTGTATAAAGTTTAAATTTAAAATACTATCACGTTCCATTTCAACCTTAGAATTATATTGCTGACTACATGATACATGATGGTTGGATACACTTCACTTGTTGCCTTGTCGCTGTATATTTAAAAGCGGACACGATGTGAACAGAAAGGCTTCAGCAATGTAGATCCACTCCTGTATGTTTAACTATGATCTTCATGCAGATCAGTCCAGAGACATTTGCTCTCACAAGTAGAGTGCTTTCCTCTAAAAGAGTAAAGGCTCTTCATCCTCAGGGCTTCACAGAGAAAAAAAAGTTGCTGCTGATGAAGGAGAAAAGGGTTATATGTGTAGTGAATCAGGCTTATAAGTCTTGCATATCTTCATCCAACTGGACAGTTTGGAGCTTGGCCAGCTCTTTTTTGTCCGTTCCCAGCTCTTCACAGACAGTTTCAACCATGCCATCCAGGACATACTTGGATTTAGAGTCCAACATCATTAAGTTGTTTGTTGCTTTGTTCTCTGAATTTTGCAGGAAATTCTCTTTTATGTTGGCTACTGACTGCAGAACCAAGCGATGCTCTCTGACAAAATCCTGGTGTACTGCTGGCGAGGCATGACCCACCTGCTCTTCAGCTGTAGGAACAATTTCCCCCAGGGCAGCCTGAGTCATAGGGACTGACAGTAGGTCTTGACCAGTAATAAGGGAACAGTTCTGGAGGGTTGCATAGTTGGTATTGCTGACAGATGTCACAGTAGATTTGCTTGCCACAGGTGCAGACATTGGCTGACTCTCAGCAATGTCAGGGTTTAGCTCAGTGGGATTTAGTAGTGTAGGGAGAGACAGGGAAAAATTGTGAGTTGGGGACACATTAACGAGTGAAGAGGCCAGGGGATGGAGGCCACTCCCGGAGACATCTTCAGGAGACAGGCTTGCATTTACTTGTGCATTGTGATTGACAGGCATCAACTGAGAAAAAACCAGGCCTCTTTCTAAGCCTTCCTGTTTCACAGCTCCTACAGTCTGGCCTGAATTAGGAACAGTGTATACCACTGCACTGGGGGCAAGGGGGCTCAGGAAAAGTTTGCTGTGCTGGACTGTGGTGGACTCACTTGTAAACGTGCTTCCATCTGAAGTGCTTGAGTTTACTGAAATATTACCTAGGGAAAAAGGACCAATTGGCATTAATGCAAATGATACAGAAAAACAAACAAACAAACCAGTTACTTCTTTAACACACATGATTTTTCCTCAGGGATAGTATTAATGGAGAGGTGACATTTACATGTGTAGCTGAGTCCAGTTTGGGCACTGTAAGCTGCAGAGTCCCAGGCTCAGAACTCAGTCAGATTAGCTTTCTCTNTATATATTTTTTATTTCTTTTGCAGTGCTGGGGATTGAACTCAGAGCCTTCGACACACTGGGCAAAAATTCTGCCAGATTATTTCTGTGTTAACTCCCCATGTAATTGTAATGACCAAATGAAAGAGAGAGTAAGTGTAGGACCCAGGGAGAGAGGTCAGTGGTAGAGCACCTGTATGGTGCAGGCCTTGGGTTCAATCCTCAACAACATCAAAAATTGAAACAAAAATAAAAGCCGGCCAATCAAAGCAAGCAAGTACGTGGGAACTGGGGATAAGGTTGAGACAGGAAGACTGAATTTGAGCCCAGCTTGGGCTCAAAGGAAAAGAAAAAAAAAAAAAAAGGAAGAAGAGGAGGAGAAATTCTTGTCTGAGTTCTGATATTTATCAAGCTTCTGGCTTTTTACCACAGACATACAACTTCTTAACTAGTTGGTAGTGATCACTAACACTGCCAGTCAGAATGAGAGAACACAGGTACAAAATAAAACATTTTTGTTAGCCTGCTCAGAACTGACATAAGATAGAAATGAAAATGTGGAAAACAGCACATAAAATGAGTTTCTCTGGAACTTACAAATTAACCACATCAACCTGTACAGACAAGTCGCAGAGTTTCACCAAACCACCAATAAAGCAGTCTCCAGTCAACTTAGCCCTCAAGGTTTTTTCACCCCTCCTTTTGTTGTGCTGGCTCTAAATTTTCAGTGTTGGAGCAATGGGAAGAATGAATGGTAACACTGAAGTACTATTTTAAAAATACAGAAGAACATAAGGAGCGGAATTAACGCCTCCTTAANAGATGTGTGTCTTTCCAGGCTGTCACTCTAATGGTCTGTGGAAACTAGAAGCACAGAATAGATGATTAAATGAGAGACTTGGGAAGATGCAGACCCCATGTCTCCATCAACAAAACCCCCCTTGAGTCTTTACAAAGAGAATTGATGGCAATTAGATGACCCAGGTCCCCAAATATTACCAACGAAGGAAAAGTGAATTTGAGGAGAGTTCTGGAGANGACTTAGGATGGGTTACTTATCTACCCTGCACTTGAGTTAGAGGTTAATCAACTCCTTTACAAGTGCAGAAAACAGGCCAATATTGAATTAAGTAATTCACTCAACATTGCCTTTTTGAATTATTAGAGTAACTGTGATTATAGTACTACCTATGTTAACGAGTGCCATAGGGCCATTTATATGTCTTCCAACATTTTTAAGCACCTTATGTAAGCAAAAGAATGTCTTTATATGAGGAAAAAAGAAAAAACACTATATTTGAACTCCTTTAAAAAATGTTGAGCTGGGTAGTGGTGGTGCACGCCTTTAATCCCAGCACTTGGGAAGCAGAGGCAGGTGGATCTCTGTGAGTTTGAGGCCAGCCTGGTCTACAGAGAGAGTTCCAGGACAGCTAGGACCATTACACAGAGAAACCCTGTCTCCAAAACCTTAAAAAAAGGTTAACTACAGTATGTAAGTATTCATCACAGAAAGACTGTTAAGAAAACACACTTCNGTGTATGTTTGGGCTGTTCTCTAACATAAATGTGTTTTTCAGGCCATACAAATGAACAGACTGCTTCTATTTTAAACCTTTTGGTTTCAAGTGTGTTTTNAAAAGTCTTGTAGGCTTTAAAATTGTAAGGGGGGAAAAGCCACAGTCAACGTTTACTTTGCTTTGGGCGTGTCTGTGAAATTGTTTACTAGCAGACATGTGTACACAATGGTTACTTCTTTGATAGTCATAAATAACAACACATGCAACATTTCCCCAATAGCTATGAAACACAGTANACTAACACCCCGTACAGGTAAAAAAAACTTTAACGTATATAAGTGAAGGGAAAAACTTATATATTCCAAAGGATGATTTTGACTTTTTTTTTCAGTATTGGGGATTGAACCCAAGGCCTCACACATAAAACATGATTTTGTTGCTGTTTTGAGACAGGGTCTGTCTAGGTAGTCCTGGTTGTCCTGGAACTCACAAAGTAGACCAAGTTGACCTCAAACACACAGATATCTGCCTGCCTCTGCCTTCCAAGTACTAGGCTTAAGGAAGACATGTACCATCATGCCTGCCTAAAACATGATTTTAAAGTGTAGCTGTAGCTGAGTTAGAAATTAAACAATAATTTAAAAATCAGTAAAAAAAAACTGAACTTAAAAATCCCAGGTACAACGTATAATTTTACAATGATGCTAAGGGGGAGGGAGGACCCTCTTTTACTGTAAAATGATACAGAAAGTCTGCTTTTCCATGTAACCATAAGTATTTCAGCTATCTAGGAAGCTAGGACTATGTTTCTGGACATTTTAAAGAATGTTTGGTATGAGTTTGATTTGATTTGATTTGATTTGGTCTGGTATTTTTTAAGACAGACTCTTACTCTGTAACCCGGTTTGGCTTGAAACTCACTATGTAGCTCAGGCAGGCCTTGAACCCCCAGTCCTCCGGCTTCAGTCTCCCAAGTGTTGAGATCACAGGCATTTACCACCACATCCTATCTTGGCATTTTTTTTTTCAAGTTCAAATTCCCAAAATGCTTCACTGCAAAGTGTAACTCACCACCACTACTACAAAGGAATGTTGCCTACGGGAGCCATCTGGTTAAACTTATGCTTTCAGTTGGCCCAGAGAGTCAAAGGGTTGACAGCCCTGTCATTTGATCTTAGCTATTTTAACTGACAATGCTATTCTTATTCCTAGTAAATATCTCATTTAAAAACTAGCGATTGCCAGGTGGTGGTGCACACCTTTGATCCCAGCACTCGGAGGCAGAGACAGGCAGATTTCTGAGTTTCAGGCCAACCTGATCTACAGAGTGAGGTCTAGGACAGCCAGAGCTACACAGAGAAACCCTGTCTTGAAAAACCAAGAAAAATAAAGTAGAAAACAACACCCTTCCCCCCACCCCAAAACCTAGCTATTACTTCATAATACTTTTCTATGATAGCACTTTTCTGGATTACAGATGAAAAGCATTATTGTATTTCTCCTCTGCCACATATATATTCATACTTCCCACACAACTTTTCTGTCTTTAAAATGCTACAAACCGCTTGGAAATTTTTGTAAAGAAGGAAAATGGGTTAGAGTCATAAATTATTGTAAAACTAAGCGCTTTGACTTTCTCCAGGGCATTTGTCTTTTGTCCCTAAGTTGGATAGTGACTTGGGCTCTTTACATGATCTAGAGCAATGGACATCTGAAGAGTGTTATAGGACCATGGTGGCTTACTTAAAGAGAAACAAATATGTGGAATGAAATGCACAACCAGTTTTCATTAATGCCTCCAATAAATTGAACTGGACTATAGCTATAGGAGCAAGAGTTGTATAAAAATTGTGTTTCAGATTTGCTTCTAGGAAGGCAAACACGATCACCATCTCCCACTCCTAAGAGCTAGAGACTTTGTAACTTCCAATACTCAAGTCTAACTGCTTCTATTTCTATATAGAGAAAAATGACAAGTGGTCTAGATTTTATTCATGTTCCTGAAGAACTAATGTGCCAGCCTCAGGCTTATTTCCTTTCTCTAAGAGATTTCGGTTAGTAAAGCCACAAATACACAATGACACAGTTGTTTTCATAAATATAAACCCACATAGCTGAGAAACGAACGTACATCTAGAGCAATATAAAAATCACATATTCCTCTAAATTTCTTTTAGGTCTTTTTAGGTCTTATTATTATTAATTATAGGAAGAACACAATGCAAACAAGAATAGATTCTATCTTTTAGTTTATTCTTTTAAAACATTTTCTGGTCAAATAAATAACTGCTCGACTAATTTCATGTTCCTAGCAATTTTATTAATTTTTAATTTTAAAATGTCAAGTACCGGGTTATTTCATAAGCACTGATTGACTTATCATATTCCTATAATTGTAGAGTTGGCAAGATCTGCTATAAACTGTACTTTTCCATTCTGTTTGGGGAAATTAAACTCCATGCTCAGGATGTAAGGAAATCAGGAAAGCTGAACAGTATTCAGGCACTGGGAATCACATCAAGGCTATTCTGTAACTGTGCAAACCAACGAAGTAGTTGAAAAATAACATCAATCTATACCTTTCACTAAATGCATCATTTATAGCAGCTGACCAACACATGCCCTGGTGCATTATGGTACCAAATGAGGCTTTTACCTTGTGAAGCTGCTACCGAGACAGGAGGCAGCTGCAGTGGAGAGAATCCAATGCCCCCATTAAGGAACTGGCCGTTTGCTCCGGAATTAGGGATCTGGACAATGCCATACTGGTTAATTTGCACTGGTGTAGTAAAAGTCACCACAGAGCCCCCATCCTGGGAGGCCACTGTCTGGATGCCTTCTCTCTTCACCTCAGTGCAGGGTATCAGCCCTGGGAATGACACGGGGGTACTAGGGCTGTAGGAGGTGGTGGCTGCTGAGTTCACAGCAGAACTCTGTAGGACTTTGAATTCTTTCACATCCTGGGAGGNAGACCCCAGGATGTCTGTCATGGCTATGCCATTGCTCACAATGTTCGAAGACATTTTTGGTGGGTTCAGTGACACTGTCTGTGTATTTCCCACATTCAGTCCATTAAGGATAACTCCATTGTGTCCCTGAATAAAAGAATTACCATTAAGGAAGACAGGTGAAGTACTTGCAGGTACCAAGCTTCCATTCAACAAAACTCCAGAAGAGCTTAAGGATATCTTAGCATTTCCAATTTGTTGCATATATACTGGCTCCATGTGGCTGGAAAGGTTGAGGTTGGTGACGGCTTCAGATGCACCCGAAAGTGGGTGAGGAGACAAATCCTCATGTCCCTTGCTGGATTCATCTTCAGTGCTGGGATTGCCATCTGATTCACTGTTCAGGGAGAGAAGACATTTTGAAGGTCATGGGGATGACAATCTATAGAGTTTGTAAAACATCCTTCAAAACCATTAAAGGCGGTATTTAAGCAAAGCACAACAGCTTATCTACTGACTCTGTTGANACTAGAGGTTTGAAGCAAATTCTGCCCAGCCAGACAATGAGAAGATCCTAATAATTTTTATAATAAATTCAGAGAAAGACCAGAGGGTTGGATAATGTAAAATTCAACTAAAATAACTTAATAATGTGTTTTCATTCTCACAGAATTCACATGCACTCCAGCTGTTAAGTGGACCACTACCTCTGCCATAGAAACAACCCATTAAATGTGTTTTTCCCTGTTTAGGAGAGTCATTCCTTGTCTAAACCATTTCAGATTTGTGTTATTTTGAAGGTAGATGGGATTGTAAAAGGAGCAGGAGGTGNGAGGTGTTCAGTTTTATTTGCCAGTTAGTTAACAAGAGACCATTTTCTCACCTGCTCCCAAACTTCTACTCCACCAGACTGACAATTCTCATTCAATAAAGTGGTTGCCCTTGTAGGAAAGACACTTGCAACCCAAGATATGCACAGTTGCCTTTTGAATCCAAAGGAAGCCATAGGGACCTATTTAACACACACCATCCAGTGCCCTGGTGAGGTAGGAGGGAAAAGGTGAGCATCACTCAGGGATCTTGTAACTATCAGACTCCGTCCCAGACTCTTCAGTCTCAGACTCTTCAGTCTCAGACTCTTCAGACTATTCCAGGATCCTGGACTTAAGGGAAATACCAAGTTCAGGTCAGGGAGGAATGGGGGTAGTTTTCCTCATTTGGTTTAAATCTGGGCGGGGCAGGACAGAAGCAGTTTGGAAGCGTGGTGGTGGGACTTGGTCCAGCTGAGGATCCAACATCCCAGTGAGATCGGTTCCCTTTCAAGCTGAGGGGAGGGGATTAGCCGGGCTTTGGGCTTTGGGGCCAGGAGCGCAGAAAGCGCTTTGATTTACGAGCTGAGGGCTGAGCAGCCGTCGCCATTGGTGAGGGTGACTCACCAGGGGTGCGGGTGGGAGGTAGATCCGGAGAGGGGCCTATACCAGGCAATTGGGCCTGGAGTTTGAGGGTGTGGAGTTAATGGGGAGGAGGGTAAAGTCAGCAGAGCATGGCTCAGGGTGTGTGTGTGTGTGTGTGTGTGTGTGTGTGTGTGTGTGTGTGTGTGTGTGTGTATCCTGGGAACTGGACCGGTTCCGTAGCAAAGGCTACAGGACAGCTGGCCTGCATGTGGCATGGGCTTCATACCCAGTGCCCTGGCCTAGCAGACTCCTTCGGTTCGTCTGCAGAACACTCCAGGGTAGATAGCATCGCCTAACCAGTGCTCCTTCTCTGGGTCGTCCCTCAAGATCGAGGAAAGGTGCTCACAGGTCGCCGGGCATGTTTTGTTTGTGGTTACCGAGAGCCAGAGCCAGGGCTGCACAGTGAGCCTCTCTCCTGCCTGGGGCCAGCTGTGGGCCTCCGGGCTCCACCCGGGCGCAGGGGCAAAGCAGCCAGGGCGGGCTGCTGCCGGTTCTGGAATGCGCAGGGTGATCACCTTCACCTGGCCCAGGCGGGCTGGTTCCCCGGATCCCGGGTTCCTTCCCAGGGCAGAACATTTGAACTGCATTTGGATTCTTTTCTTTCCAATATCCTCAGGATGGGAAACACCATCCTTAAACCTTTTCCTCACTTTACCAATACACACACGCACAGAGACACAAATACGCATACACATCCAAGGGGCTGACTTGAGCGGACACACAAAAGGTGTGAAAAAAATGCATTTTCTACTAAGGAAAGGAAAAAAAAACATTGATAATAAAGTTCAAAACGGATAGAGTGGGGGCTGAAGGACTGAGTGGATAGCTCCCCCACTTCTTTCCTGCTGCCCACCTTATGCCAGCTTGTCGCCTGTCCCCAACTGCCCCATCAGGAGGGAATCATACTGTGTTAGGGGGCCCAAGAAACTGCCCTTTAGTCCTGCCACCTCTGAAGCACTGTAACCCGATCCGAACTTGTTCAGAATCAGGTTTCAAAACACCGCAGAGACGAGCTGCACGGGCACCCCACGCTGCCCCAGCCGCGATGAGAACCGCGGCGGGCAAGGTGAATGATTAACTCTGTCATATTAAAGCCTCGACGTCCCCAGACCCCATCTGGGCCACTAGTCTCCACTAATGCTCCTTTCCTTCCAGGGCGGCTCTGGTGACCTCCAGGGCAGGCCAGGGGCTCAGTCGAATCCTGGGTATCCTGGAGCGTGTGCGCACTCCAGGCTCCGAGTGACCCGGAGGAACCAGAGACCC
>LZPO01116998.1:161453-175136 GCA_001675575.1 Neotoma lepida | reverse complement strand
CCTTCCTTCCTTTTTTCATGATAGTGACATACTTTGTAGTGCAGGCTGCCCTGGAATTCACTATGTCATGCATGTTGGCCTTGAACTTGAAGTAGTCTTCCTGTCTTAGCCTCTTGTGCTTGGATTATAGGTGCGCACTACCACACTTGGATTTTTTTTTCCTTCTTATGGTGATGGAAAAGTAATGTAGCTCTCATTAAGCCATGTTATCAACCCCAATATAGACTATATTTCTTCTTCCTATTCTCCTCTCCCTCCCTCTCTCCTTCTCCCCCCCTCCTTTCCTGCAGCAGGCTCTTTTTTTTTATTAAAAGATTTTCTATTTATTTTACATACCAACCACAGAACCGCCTCGCCTCCCTCCTCCCGTGCCCCAGCCTTCCCCCTCAACCCACTCCCTTGTTCCCACCTCCTCCAAAGCAAGGTCTCCCATGGAGAGTCCCCAGAGCCTGGTACATTCAGTTGAGGCAGGTCTAAGACTCTCCTGCCTGTGCCAAGGCTGTGCCAGGTGTCCCACCATAGGCACTGGGCTCCAAAAACCCAGTTCATGCACCAGCGATGGATCCCGATCCCAATGCCTGGGGTCCCTCTAAGCAGTTCAAGCTAAACCACTGTCTGGAGTATCCAGAGGGCCCAGTCCAGCTATGGGGGCTCCACTGCTATTGGTCCACAGTTCATGTGTTTCCACTAGATTGGCTGGCTGTCTCAGTACATTTTCCCATCATGATCTTGATGTCCCTTGCTCGTATAATCTTTCCTCTCTCACAATAATTGGACTGTTGGAGCTCGGCCTGGTGCCTGGCTGTGGATCTCTGCATCTGCTTCCATCTGTCTCTGGATGAGGGCTCATGGGGGCTCCTCAGCTATTGGTCGACCGTTCATGTGTCTCCACTAGTTTGGCTGGCTGTCTTCTGCAGCAGGTTCTTGCTGTGAGCCTCAGTTGGTCTGGAACTTGTTATCTCACCTTAACCCTCCAAGTGTTGAGGTTACAGATACCACTGCACCTGCCTTCAATAGGGTGTATTTCTAGAAGTAGGGTGCATATTTATAGTTTTTGGTAAATGCTACCATTTTCCTTTTCTTTTTCTCAATTTTATTAAGATACAATAAAAACACATATTTGAAGTGCATAGTTTAATTAGTTTTTAAATATGCATACAGTCATGAAACCATCATATTATTTTTATCACCTGATAAAATTTCCTATGTTACCAGGTGGTGATGGTAAATGCCTTTAATCCCAGCACTCCAGAGAGTGGCAGGCAGGTTTCTGTGAGTTCCAGGACAGTCAGGGTTACACAGAGAATCCCTGTCTCAAAAGCAAAACAAAACAAAACAAAAAACAAAAAACAAAACAAAAAATTCCTATGTTTAGCTGGGTATGGTGGTGCATGCCTTCAATCCTAGCACTTGGGAGGTAGAGGCAAGTGGTGAGTTCAAAGCTAGCCTCGTCTACATAGTGAGTTCTGGGCCAGCCAGAGCTACCTAGTGAGACCATGTCTTAAAAAAAAGGAAAAAAAACCCCTATATCCCTTTTCCCTCCACCCCCATCCCCAGGTAACAACTGCTTTGCTTTCTTCCATAATAGATTATGACCCTATGTAAATTATAGTAAGAGCAAACCAAAGTCTGAACTCTGTGTGTGCGCTTCGTGTAGCAGCAGCTGGTTCCTCTGCATTGCAGACTGGCCTGGCATCCATCACATACCACATTGTATATGCATGCCACATTATGTACCACATATTATGTACATACTTACATCGTATGTACATACCACACCTCACGTATCCGTTTACTGGTTGATGGAGGTCTGGCATGCTTCTGGTTGTCTATGGCAAGAGTTTCTCTGAACTTATTTATAGAAGCCTTTCTGGTTTTCTCTTGGGTGAGTATCTAGGAGACTGACTAGGTTATGCAGTATGCATGTTCAATTTTAAAAATTTTTAGTTTTGGATTTTATAATTAGGTTTGTGATCCATTTTGACTTAAGTTTTACATATCTTGTAAGGTTAGATTTTCTCCTCTGCAAGAATACCTAGTTGACCTAGCACCATCTAGTGAAATGAGTCCTCTTTCCTCATTAGTTTGTTTAAATATTTTAAAAAGCCATGAAACAGTGCAGTGTGGCCATACAAGCCTGGAATCCCAGCTCTAGGGAGACAGAGGCAGGAGGATCACAAGTTCCAGGTCAGGTAGCCTAGGATGCATAGTGAGTTTCAGGCCAGTCTGGGCTATATACTTAAGGAAACTCCTTTTCAGAAGGAAACCAGTGAGGCAGGGGCAGTAATTAGTCAAAAAGGTCTATTTCTGAGTCCACTTCTTATTGATTATATGGAACTTTGCCAGTATGCCCAAGTCGCTTTGATTACCAAAATATTGTAGTAAATATTGGAATCAGGCACTGTAACACCCCCCTACCCCCACCCCCGTCCACCCAGACAGGGTTTCTCTGTGTAGCTTTGGAACCTGTCCTGGAACTCGCTCTGTAGACCGGGCTAGCCTCGAACTCACAGAGATCCGCCTGCCTCTGTCTCCCGAGTGCTGGGATTAAAGGCGAGTGCTACCACCGCCCAGCTTCTTTTAATCTTTTTATTACAAAAGTTTCTTTGATTATTCTGTGCCCTTAGAATTTCCATATAAAGTTTGAACCATTTTGATAACTTAAAAAAAAAAAGCCTGCTAGAGAATTGATTGGGATTGGCATTACATGTGCCATTTAAAAATTACTGAGTACACTAATCTGTGAAGGTGATAATATCTTCTCATTTATTTAGGTCTTTACTTTCAGACAGCAGTGGTCAGTAGTTTTCAATGCAGCGGCCTCAGCTGTCTTTTATTTGTTATGTTTATTCTGAGNTAGTTTTTCGTTCTACGCTAAATTTCGGTCCAGCAGTTGGCCTGTAGACTTCCTTATGATTTTTCAGTGTAAACCAATCATACCATTGGTAAATATGACAGGTTTGTTTCATCTATTCTGAACTTTATTTAGTCAGGATTTTTTTCGCGTTTTTTGAGTAGGGGTTGAGATAGGGTCTCATAGCCTAGGCTGGCCTCATTTTTCTGTGTAGTTGAGGATAATATTGAAGTTTTGAATCTCTTGCCTCCGTTTCCATGTGCTGGGATTGCAGGTGTGTGACACCATGCAGGCCATTATTTAGTATTAATGCAAGCTACAACTGTAGGTGGAGCTTCTCTGTGTCTTGGCAGCCACTCCCAAAGAACCACACAGAGACTTATTATTAATTGTAAGTGCTCGGCCGGTAGCTTAGGCTTGTCTCCAGCCAGCTCTTACAACTTAAATTAACTTGTTTCTATTAATCTTTGTGCTGCCCTGAGGCTCATTTACCTCATCTGTGACTTCCCATGTTGCTTCTTGCACGTCTGACTCAAGGGTCCTCAGACTCTGCCCTTCCTACTGTCCTTTGACTGTCCCGCCTTTACCTCCTGCCTAGCTACTGGCCAGTCAGTTCTTTTATTAAACCAATCAGAAGGCACCTTGGCAAAAACTCAACTTCACAGTGTACAAAAAGATTATTCCATAACATACACCCTCTAGCATGGTGCTGAATGTGGGTGGTAAAATAGGTATTATCTTCTTTATCTTTGGGATGGGGATGAAATGAAATCTTTTACCATTAAGTGTGACATTAGTTGCAGTGTTACTGGTGCTGTAATCAGCCATCACATTTGCTTGTGTGATATTAGCAGGCCTGGGAATATCTGCACATGCTTTCTCTGGGTTGCCTGCTTCATGGTAGGGTGGCTTCCCCCAGGCTAAGTCCCCAACATGGAAACAAGTGTTTTAAGTTTTTCCTTTTATTTATTTATTTTATGTGTATAAATGTTTTTGACTGTGTGTGTATGTGCACCATTTGCATGCCTGTGGATGGTTGTGAGCTATCATGTGGGTGTTAGGAACTGAACTTGGGTCCTCTGCAAAAGAAACAAATGCTTTTAGTAGCTCAGCCATCTTTCTAGCCCTGGAACTCTGTTTAAAAGTCTAATCTTGGAGGCCTAGTGTAGTTGCACACACCTTTAATCCCAGCACTTGGGAGTTAGAGGCAGGTGGATCTCTGTGAGTTCGAGGCCACCCTGATCTACAGAATGAATTACACAAAACAAAATAAAAATAAAAATCTTATCTTGGGCATGCCATATTCAGTTATATGGTAGTAAATCCCCTAGCTGGGGGAAGGGTACTGTAGAACATGTACCTGGTGGGATGGGGTTGTTATTAGTTACTTAGCACAAGACATATCATTTCCCCAAATATTTTGAAATTTTATGTTATATACTATTGTTGCTATTTTTTCTTTGAGTGTTTAGTAGAATTTGCCAATACAAGCTTCTGGGCCTGTGTTTTTTTTTTTTAGGGAAGGCCTTTAAAAATTGAATGTCTTTAACATTGTATAATATAATATTGTCTCTTGTCAGTTTCTCAAGAATTTGCTCTTTTCTAATTGTTGAATTTGCTGGCATAAAGTTTTTCATAGTGGTCTATTGTTCGTTTAATGTTTATAGATAAAAATCAGTTTCTATTTTTGTTTTATTATTCTTATTTAGAGATTTGTCAATTTTGTTTCTCCCTTCAAGGAACTGGCTCTCAGTGTGGTTAGCTTTTATTTTCTATTATCTATTTGGCCTTTCATTGATTTCTGTCCATCTTTATTATTTTTCTCTTACTCTGGATTTCTACTTTTACCTTTAAATTGTTTAGAAATCTGTTGCTATGTATTTGGTGCTTTTGTACATATCTTTTGTTGTTAATTTATAATTTAATTTCATTGTCGTCAGAAAGTTTGTGTTATGAGATAGCTATATTAACATTTGATATTTAATGGCCTTCACTATTGTTTTGTTAAATACCATATGCACATGAAAAAAAGAGGCGTGTTGTAGCCAGGCAGTGGTGGCGCATGCCTTTAATCCCAGCACTTGCACTTGGGAGGCTGATGCAGGCGGATCTCTGTGAGCTTGAGGCCAGCTTGGTCTACAGAGCTAGTTTCAGGGCAGCCAGGGCTACAAAGAGAAACCCTGTCTAGAAAAACAAGCAAACAAACAAACAAAATAAAACAAAACAACAAAAGGACCCAACCAAACAACCAAACAAACAAAAGAGCTGTGTCGTGGAATATAGACTAGATCAGGCTTTTCTTGCTGTTAGTCAAATCTATATCCTCACTGATTTTTGTCTAATTGAGCTATCAGTTGATAGTAGAAGTCTTAAGACCTTCTACTATAATTATGAAATTATGTTTATCTTTAATTCAGCTAGATTTTATCACTTATATTTTGAAGCTCTGTTATAGGCAAATGTATATTTATAAATGTTATGTCTTTTCATCACTCTTGCCTTTTATTGAACATTCATTCCTTGGAATCTGGTAATGCTCTGTGTTGAAGTTTATTTTATTTAAGTTTACTTTATTTACGTTAGCTTTTTTACTGGAAGGCTTCTGTGCCAATAACTTTCCTATTGCTGTGGTTAAACCCCATGACCAACAGCAAGTTATGGAAGAAAGTGTTTAAATTGGCTTACAGTTCCAGAGGGATGAGTCCATCATAGCAGGGAGGCATGACAACAGGTGGCAAGCATGGCAGCAGAAAAGCTGCAAGATCACATCTTCAAACACAGACACGAAGCAGAGAGCCAGCTGGAAGGGGATGAGGCAATGAACTCTCAACCCTGGCTCCAATAGTATTCTTCCCCCACCAAGGCTGCATCTCTCCATAATCTCTCCAAATAGTGCCACTAACCTGGGAACTAAGTGTTCCGATGTCTGAGCTTGTGGGGGAACACTTTTCATTCAGATTACCACATTTCACTCCCTAGCCCACCATAGCCTCATGGCTAGATCATAATGCAAACTTCGTTTCATGGAACTCTAGAAGTTCCCATAGTCTCTTATAGTCTTTAATACTGTTTAAAAGTTCAAAGTCCTTTCTGAGACTCAAGGCAAACTCTTGNTTTTTCCAGACAGGATTTCCCTGTGTGGCCCTGACTGTTCTGAAACTAGCTCTGTAGACCAAGCTGGCCTCTATCTCAGAGATCCATCAAGACACACTCTTAATTGTAACCTCCTTAAAACAAACAAGCAAATAAAGCAGATTGCAAACTTCTAGCAGAATGGCACAGAATATACATATTCTAAAAGGAAGGAATGGGAATGTAGTGAGGAAATTTTGGATATGACAAGAGCCCTTTAAGGCAAACACCATATCCTGTAACTCCCTGTCCAATGTCTGGGGCTTTAGTTTCAAAGGGCTCAGATGACTTTGTCCTCCAAATTTTGCTATTTGCAAAGTATATCTTTCTCTTGGGCTGGTTCTACTCCTTGTATGCAGCTCTCCTTGGCAGACATCCCATGGCTCTGGCATCTCCAACATCTCAGGACTCCATTGTGACGTAGGGTTCACTTTTACAGCTGCACACTGTGGCCTCGGCCTTTATTCAGGGACTTCCTTGCCACACACTGCCTAGCCTCAGTGGCTCTCGGAAGCCACAGAGGAAGAATCCCAGTCCCCTTACTCTTTCATCCTTTATCCCTCTAAACTCAGCGTTATGTGGACAACAGTTCTAAGTTCTGTTGCCAACTTGGGATGGACCTTTGTTCCCTTAAATCACATTAGCAGAAGCTTTTTTATTCAGTTGTTTTCTAGGAGCAGAAAATGCCATACACTTGCCTTCAGAGTTTGGAAGCTTAGCTGGGTAGGGTCTTGCCTGAGGTACTAATGCAGAGAAGGAGGCCTCTTCTTCGTATCTCCTATCCCCTTAACAGTTCCAGCCTCTTTCTGCACATCCCTGAGATGTAATGTTAAGCTTCCCAGTGCTTTTTCCCTCTCTAAAGTATACATTTTGTGTTTCTTTCTGCCCCACATGCCCTTTTCCATTGTAGACCTGCATACATGCTATCAGGAGCAACCATGCACAAACTCAACATCATGTTGTCTGGAAATTTCCTCTGCCAAAGAATTAGTCCATTACTTTTTAATTTGCCACAGGCAAAATCTGAGAGCAAGGGCAGAAGGTCTGTAGCCCAGTTGCTTTCAAGTTTTTGCTTCCCTTAAACCTGTTGAGCTGGGCCTTCACAGTCCACATGGCTGTCAGCACTGCTGTCCTCCAGGCTCTTACTAGAATGGCCATTTAAAGGTTTGCTTCTAGCATTCAGCTGCCTTTCTGAACTAAAGTTCCAAAATTTTCCACGTTCCTTTAAAAAAACAGGATAGTCAGGGTCTTCCCAGCAACAGCCCACTCTCCGGTACCAACATCTGTATCACTTGCTTTTCTCTTGTTGTGATAAACACCATGAGCAAAAGCAACTTAGGACAGAAAGCATTTTGGCTCATAGTTCCAGAGCTATGAGTCCGTCATGGTGGGGAGGCAAGTGGCAGATATGGTAGCAGGAGAAGGAAGCTGAGATCACATTTCAGCCACAAGCATAAAGTAGAGAGAATGATCTAGAAGTGGAGCAGTACTTGACATTCTCAAAGCCTGTCCCATGTGTCCTCCATCAAGGCTACATCTCCTCATAACTTCCCCAGATAACACTACCAACCGAGGAACAAGCATTGCCTGAGCCTGTGGGGACATTTCTCATTCAAACCACCATGACTTCTAAGGAAGAAGTATTTTTACCTTTTTTAAAACAGTGATTGCAGTCAAACTGAGGGACAAATGAGAGGTTGAGTTGTATTGACATACATATAATACTGTATGCTACCTTTGTTCACTGGAAATTTGTCATTAAGAGATAGTATTGGAGGACTGGGGAAATGACTCAGAGATGAAGAGCACCTGCAGTTCTTGGAGAGGACCCAGGTTTGGTTCCCAGCACCCACATGGTGACTTACAACTGTTTGTAAGTCTAGTTCCAGAGGATCTGACATTCTTTTCTGGTCTCTGTGGGCACCAGGTACACACAGAGTGTACGTCCATACATGCAGGCAAAACACTTATACATATAAAATAAAAATAAATTTTACGAGGGAGGGGGCAGAAATGGTATTGGTTCTTGGGGAGATAGCTCAGTAAATTGCTTGCTTCATAAGCATGAAGTTCTGAATTCAATCTCTAGTACCCACACAAAGGGAAATAACAAGAACAAATAAACAAACAAACAAAACCGGGTGCAGTAATGTGCTTGTGTAATTCCTGTGTTGGGGAGGCAGAGACAGCAGGTTCATTGGAGCTCCCTGGCTAGCCAGTCTAGCTGAATCAGCCAGCTCTAGGTTCTGTGAGAAACTCTGTCTCAAAAAATAAGATGGAGGGAGCTCAAGAGATGCTCAGTAGTAAAGCACTTGCTGCTCTTGCAAAGAATTGGGTTTGGTTCCCAGCACTGACATGGCAGCTTACAAGCATCCTAAATTCCATCTTCAGGCAATCCATTGGCCTCTTCTGGCCTCTGTGGGCGTCAGGCATACACACAGTGCACATACGTACAGGAAGGCAAAACACTCGTACACATAAAATAAGTTTTAAGAAAAAAAAAGAAAGTGGAAAGTAATTGAGGAAGACACCTGAAGTAGACTTCTGGCTTCTACACACATATGTACATATGCCAACACCAGTACACATACAGGGAAATAGTGTAGCTCTGTTTAGTCAGCACAAAACAGTATATATAATATATTTTGTTGAAGACAGAGGAAAAACTATATCCAAAAAGCTTAAAACAGAATTTCTTCATTTTGGGACATACTGTATTTGCTCAGAAAGTTTCTCCTTGGTAATGTCTCATGAATTGGCAATGTATCATACTATATTGTCCATGAAATTGTGAACTTTTACAGCATATAATTCAAAAAAGGATTTCTCCCCCTGTTGCTAAATAGATTGGATGTTCAGCAGTGATACCCAGAGGTTTCTTTAAATCATTCTTAGATTTCACAGTGTCTTCAAGATTGTTTACCAGTTAACAATCAGAGTATAGGAAAAAACTTGATGTCAGTGGTAGGCAGGTGTGTTCATTGGAAATCAGTTAAAATGGAAATAAAATAATGTGAAGTTGAGCATTTTTAGGAATATACAGTTATTCACAAAGATGTCAAGATGTCATTTATGTATTTTTTAATAGTTACAACCTTGTTGCCTAAAGTTGTATGCTTTTGTGACTTAATAGAGATTGGTGGTGTGTGTGGGGAGTGAGTGTACTCCTTCCTGTATGAGTGAATGATACGACTGAAGAACCCAAATGTGTTCCTGTTTTTACCTTTGGTATATGGAGTCTTATGTGTGNTCCCATAGATTCATGGCCATTTGCTCATAAAAGGGAAGACTGTCAGATTGGATCTGGAGAAGTCCAGCCTTGTAGGCCTGTCCCTCAGGTTACAAAGGACTGACCCCTTGTCACTGAGAGACAGCCACAGAAAGTTACAGAGGGCCACAAGTGTAGCTCCAACAGTGTCCCCATGATCTACAGAGACAGGAAAGGAGATGGAGAGGCAAATTCAGTTCATGTTGCTCTTGCTCTAATCTGCCTGATACTGAGGAAAGTGACTGTGAAGATGTGGTCACTTAACCCATGGTGAAATTGCACCTTGGGTCTGGGCCACCATGAGATATGAGGGGGAGGAAACTCACCCTCTTATCACAAACGTTGTTTAGGGGGAAGATTTGGGGGAAGACACTGATGGTTTTAACTGCCTTCCCATGTTTGAGAGGCCTGTTCCACAACCCCAAAACCAAATGATGCGTTCTCCGGAGACTCTGCCTTTCAAATCCTTACAGGAGGTCAAACAACGTGTACAGCCAGCCTATGGGTCTACTGCTCTATATACGCCAGGACTTACTCAGAGCGCCCTCAGCGACAATGCCTGGCCTCCTTCTGATTGGCTGGCTAAGCATGGCAGAAATCTTACATCAACTCAGAGGAGTGATTACTTGTCAGTCAGGACTGGCTACAGAATTAAGGTAGGACCAGGCACAGAGTACTCTAGCCCAGGCAGCTGCTGTCACTGCACACGTGCCCCTGTACAGGACCTTTGGAAGGAACTGGCACATGCTCACCTGAGGGGAAGAACCTTGCTGCGGAGCTTCACCAGGGTCCAGAATTCTCCCCACACTTTGTGTCCAGAGCTTTCCAGCAGCCCTGAGAGAGGCATGTTGCCAGAGGACAACCTTACTGGTGTTTGAGTTTTTCTAGTTCTTGAGAAAGATGAGGAGAACAACCCAGGCTAGAGGCTGCCCTGTTTTCTTTCTTTCTCTTCTGAGTCAGGCTGTAGAGACTACACAGAGCTGTGGCTGCTCTAGAAATCAGGCTGCATTGGGAACATCTAAGAAATAAGGTGGGGGGTGGTATGGGAGTGAATGTATTCCCGTATGAATGAGCATTCAAGATAAGAGCATAGCCTTGTCAAGGACACCAATGCTGCAGACCCACAGCAATGGCAAGGCCTTCCCTGGTCGGAGTAGGATTTGCAGAAAGTATCAATAGGGGCTCCTCCTCTAGGATGTGCTGCCTGACACGGCTCCCCTACTGAGACCCCATCCTGAGAGTACCTAACCCCCTGGGCTGAGTCTCCAGGTGATGGTCCCTCTCTATCAGAGCCCGCCCCCCACCCTGTCCCAGCTTTCCTGTAGATATGTCTGTCTGTCCTTTCTTCTTTTCCCATTGCCCCAGTCAGATCATTCCCAACGCCCTGGAGGGGGCTGCAGTGAATGCCTACAATCCCAGCACTTGAGAGGCTGAGGCGGAAAGATCGCAAACAGCAGCAGTAGTGGGTCGTGGATCTGGAAGACAGGTCAGTGGGTAAAGGTGCTTGCCTTGCTGCCAAGCCTGACGACTGTGATTTCTGGGACCCACACGTTGGAAGAAGTGAACCTCAAGTTGCCCTATTATATCCATGTGTGCTGAGGCATGGGCATGTGTGCAGTTTTACACACACACACATAGACACACACACACACACACAAACACACAAACACACACACACACACACACGGTATGCATGTACACACACATGCTTATACTAAATAAGTGTAGAGGCTGTATAAATAGCTCGGTGGTTAAGAGCACCTGCTGCTCTCACAGAGGTCCTGAGTTTAGTTCCCAGCATCCATATAAAGTTGCTCACAATTGCCTATAACTACCTCCAGGGGATCTGAAGCCTTCTTCTTTCCTCCTTAGGCCCTTGCACTCAGGTGCCTATACCATACACAGATACATAATTAAAAATGAAAATAAATCTAGAAAATGTGGAAAAAATTCAAAAGGATTACCAGGCTAGCCAGAGCTACATAGAGAGATCCTGTCTGGATCTGATGATAATGAAATGTGTCCTTGCAGTTGGAGTAGTTGACTCTTCAGTTTGGATCTGACTTCTTCTTTTAAATGAAGGTTATGTTTTCTTTCTTTCTTCTCTCCTATCCCATTTAAATCATTATTTTGTGTCTGTGTAGTGTGTGTGTGTGTGTTCATGTGCGTGAAGGCACCCATGGAAGCCAGAGGACAACGCTGGCTGTCTTCCTCTATTGCTTCCACCTTACTTTTTGAGATAGGGTTCTAATTTGTTTTTATTCGTTCATGTGGCTGTCAGAGGACAACTGATGGGACTCGCTTCTCTCTTTCCACCTTGTGGGTTCTAGAGATGGAACTCAGGCCCTCAGGCTTGGCAGCAAGTGCCTTTAGCAGATGGCTCTCACAAGCCTGAGTTTTGGCTTCTTTAAAAACAAATGTAACTATTTGGCCTCCATCAGAACTTGATGCTAAGATGTTATCAGCTCTAAGTTCCCAATGACAATCTTACATTTCACTAAGAGATTAGACTGTTTGGCTTGTCAGTCTTAAGAAATCTGTATAGTTTTTTTGCTAGTGCAGAAATTGTTGAGAAACAACACAGGATTCCAAGAAGCTAGACATTTCCTCTTTGAAATAGAGGTGTGAGAAGTAATTGTTGTGTATAGAAGGGTTGGTGTTTCAGATGTGGAAATACACGCTCATCTGCCAGTGTCTTCTCACTCAACTGTCTCCTCCTTTCTCTTTGCCCTTTCCCTTCTCCTCCCCCGTTTTTTCTTTTCCCTTCCCTCTCTCCCTCCCTCCTCCTTCCCTCTGTCTGTCCGCTCATCCATCCCTCCCTCTCCCTGCCTCTCTCTCTCCCTCCCTGCCTCCCTTAGGATGGAATCCAGTGTCTCAGGTATATTAGGCTAGTACTGTGTCACTAGGTTATGTCTCCAGCTCTCAATCTCATTCTCATTTTGTTATTTTTTTCAGTTTTTGGTGATTATTCCAAGCTATAGCAATTTATAAACTTATTTCAGCCAATATGAAACTTCTAAGAGTTATCTTTTCATTATTTTTGTGGTCAAATGGATTGAACCAAGGGCTTTATGCACTCGAGGCAAGTCCTCAGTCATTTAGCTATCCTCACAGTCCCAGAATGAAAATTTTAAAAATTAACAAATTTAAATTTATTTTCTGAGGCAGGGTTTTACTGTGTAGTCTTACATAGTAAAAATGGCTTGAAGTTCACTGTGTAGACAATCCTGGCCTTGAACTCACAGAGATATACCTGCCTTTGTCTCTAGTGCTGGGATTAGAACATGAGCTCTAATATGAATTTGTTAGCTACATCTAATTCCAGGTTTTGTAATATGTTAGTGTATTTTCCCTTTATCATCTAAGCATGCATATACACACAAACAGAATGTTAGATATTTCTTGACGGCCAGTTGAGATACAACCTTGAAATGTGTTATCTGGTAAAGTTATTCTTCATACTGAGTTTTTATTATTATTTTTTAATTGTAAAGACAGGCTTTTGTTTTATAGCTCAGGCTGGCCTTGAACTCACATCAGTCCTCCCATCTCAGTGTCTTGAGTGCTGTGGTTACAGATGTGCATCACCATGTCTATCTTACATTCCATTTTGAAATTATTTTTTTATTTTGATTTTTTGAGACAGCGTTTCTCTGTGTAGCTCTGGCTATCCTGGAACTCTCTTTGTAGACCAGGCTGGCCTCAAACTCAGAGATCTGTTTGCCTCTGCCCTCTGAGTCCTGGGATTAAAGGTGTGTGCCACCACCACCTGGACCATTTTGAAAATATTTTTAATAGAGTGTTTTTAAATTTTCAAACCCAACAGCAGCTGTAAATTTTGTGGTTTTGGCAAGATTTTAATTCCTATAATATCACTCATCTTACACCTGGGTGTTATCATGAAATTTAGGAGACAAAGTACAGTTTGGTTTTAGTTAATATGATTGCCCCTTGGTATCTATAGGGAATTGGTTTTAGACCCACAAGATGCCAAAATCTGTATAAAGTGACATAATAGTTGTTTGTGATTTATGTATATCTTTTTCTCAGGATCACTTATGCTACCTAATACAATGTAAGTAATTTGTAAATTGTTATATTATCTATGTTATATTATCTAGGGGATAATGACAAGAGAAAAAGTAGTCTATACCTGTTCAGTACAGGTGTGATTTCTTTTTTTTTTCAAATTTATATTCAAGTTGGTTGAGTGTGTGAATGAGGAAGCTGTGGATAATGAGGGCCAACAGCACCTTGAAAATGTCTACCTTTGAGGTACCAATCTTAGAAACGCTGGTGATTAGTCATAGAGGTTCCTTTTTCTAATCTCAGTCCTAGAATATGGAGATTTAAAAAAGAGAGGACCAGGACATAGAGCATGGAAGAAGCTGTTAATGAGTTTCCTGGCTTCTTGATTTTCTGTAGTTTT
>LZPO01116998.1:134682-161374 GCA_001675575.1 Neotoma lepida | reverse complement strand
CACAGAGACTTATTCTTACTTATTAATGCCTGCCTTAGCTTGGCTTGTTTCTAGCCAGATTACGTTAACTTAAATTATACTGTCTACCTATTGCCTCTGGGCTTTTACCTTTCTCTATTCTATATGTCTTTCTTTCCTTCTTACTCTGTGTCTGCCTGTGTTGCTGGTCGGCTGCCCCTGGCGTCCTCCTCGCCTCCTTTTCTCGCTCCTCCTCTTATTATTTTCCCCTTCTATTTATTCTCTCTGCCTGGCAGCCCCGCCTATCCCTGTCCTGCCTAGCTATTGGCCGTTCATCTCTTTATTAGACCATCAGGTGTTTTAGACAGGCACAGTAAAGTAGCACAGCTTCACAGAGTTAAACAAATGCAACATAAAAGAATGCAACACATCTTTGCATCATTAAACAAATGTTCCACAGCACAACAATTTTCTTCTACTTCTTGTCCCTGAGCTGATCCTGTGTCTAACTTCAAATGTCCTTTCACTTAGCACTTTTTATGTGCTAGAGCATGATGCTGAAGAGGTGAACCAAACACAGTCTTGCCTTGAGGTATTACTGACTGGGAAGGTAGAGATGCCGTGGCTGTGATGAGTGCTGCTGGAGTCATCTGTGGATTGTAGTTCAGGTAGTGGGAGAGCAAGGCACGGACAAACACTTAAGCCATTGCCAAGCCCTGTATATACTAAGCCCTGTGTCTCCTAAAATTGTCCTTCAAGTTACAGATTTTATCACATCCCTTCTGTGTCACAATCTATGTTCTCCTCTCTCATGGACTGTTTTAGATGTCTCCTGTCTGAGGATACTACTCTCTTTAGTTGTAACCCATACTTGATGGCACCACTGGTCCCCTAACCCCAAATTGAGAAAATGAAAAGTTGCCTTCCTACTTTGAAAAGCCATGATATTTCCCACTTAATCTTTTTCAGTGATTTCTTATATCCTCTATCAGGTCTCTCCAAACATTGTAAGTCTGGAGGACCTGAGTTATTGGTGGAGGAGGAAAGAAGAGAACTCCCTTGAGCTGTTTTCTGACCTCTATACATATGCTCGCTCTCTCTCACACATGCACACACACACACATTTAAGTCACCTTTACAGCAGAGGCCAGGTTTTATACCTAATTTGTCTAGAGATGTAATTAGAAGTATCTGTTTGAAAATTTCATTAAAATTTTGTAATATTTTCTATGGTTATAGTAAAACAAAAATTATTTACCTTCCATAGTCTCTGTCTCCCACTCTAACCTGTGAATAAAATTGATACTTTAGGAATCATTCTGGAGTCCAGTGATTTTTCAACTATTCTGAAGCCCTAGATTTTTCTGAGAAATTGGAGTAGCAGATCTTTATCATCCATTTCAACCAGAGAAGATTCCATTATCTATGTTACATATTAGGTTTCTGGGTAACATTTAGTGTAGATACAAAAGAAATGTGTTTTGGAAATGCTGTTTTACTCCAGACCATAAGGTTCAAATGCCTTAGTTTATCATGGTCTCCTGGTGTGGCCCCTGCCTACTCTCTCTTTTCCTTATCTGTCCTCCTAGCTCCCAGAGCCCTTTCTAGAGATTGAAACCAGTGAAATTAATTCTGTTTGACCATAGAGTGTTAGTTTGCATAGGACTCAAATGAAAAACTATGTTGTAAAAATCAGAGATAGATAAAATTTTTAATTTCTGCTATACCTTGAAAAGATAAGTCCACATTGGACCTGTATGTTTTGCAACATGAAACTATGAGTTATTGCCACCACAGGGTAAGCCTTCTTTAGTTGGCTTGCTTGAGGAATCTTAGAGTGTTTTTAGTGTTATATATTTTAATACTGAATGTTCATTGTTAACTTGAAAGAATCTAGAATCACCTGGGAGCTTGGCCTCTAGACATACCTAGAGCGGATTATCTTGATTACATTAACAGATGATTCAAGACCCATCTTAACTGTGGTGACACCATTTCATGGGTCGGGTCCTGGACTGAATGAAAAGGAGAAAGTGAGCTGAGCACTGTCATTCATTACTTTCAGACATCATGTGACAGCTACTTCAAGCTCCTGGTCCTTGACTTCTCCACCGTGTTGAACTGTACCTTCCCCTTGAGTTGTGTTTGCACAGATATATCATGGCAACAAGAGAAGACATGAAGACATTCATTCTATTGGTTCTATTCCTATTGATTAGTACATGTATATATGTTAAGTATGTACTCCATCACTGAACATAGCTCAGCTGAATCTTGAAAATTACTTTTTTATTTGCTGCTTTTATTTTTTGAGATTATGATACAATTACATAATTTCCCCCTTCNCTTTCCTCCCTCCAAATTCCCCTCCTTGTTTCAAATTCATGGCCCCCTTTTTCATTAATTATTGTCACATGCATATATGTATATGTAAACATAACCTGCTTAGTGTGTATAATGTTACTCGTATGTGTGTTTTCAGGGCTGATTATTTGGTATTGGATAACTAGTTTTGTGCTCTTTCTGGGGAACACTATTTCTCCCACTCGCAGCATTCCTTAGTTGCCTGTAGTTCTTTGTGCAGGGTTGAGGCCTCCTGGACATTCCTGGCAACTTTGTCTTGTCTGTAGTTGTCATCCTTGTTCAGCTTATGTTTGGGAAGTCATTCCCAAACTTTTTTGACATTCCTGGGAGACACAGTCAAACAGCAAACTCCCTGATTCTTCTTGTCCTTACTATCTTTCTGCCCCTTCTACTTCAGTGTTCCCTGGAACTTAGGTTTTGGGAGTCATTTTGTAGATGTATCTATTAGGACTGGGCTTCACATCTCTGTATTTTAGGAGTCTTGAAAATTATTAATGCTTTGATTAGAAAGTATAAGATTAGTTCTATTTTTTTTTTTTTTGGAGACAGGGTTTCTCTGTGTAACAGCCCTGGCTGTCCTGGAACTTAATCTGTAGACCAGGCTGGCCTCGAACTCACAGAGACCCACCTGTTTCTGCCTCCCAAGTGCTGGGATTAAAGGCGTGCGCTGCCTGGGAACTCTGGAGTTTTTAGGAGCCAGTGCTTTCAGGAAGAAGTAGATCACTGGGATGGGATTTGAGGTTTCATAGCCTGGACCCACTTCTTGTTGCCTCTCTGCTTCCTGAATGGGAAGGCAATGGGACCAGCCAGCTCCCTGCTCCTGATACTGTGACTTCCTTGCCTGTTACAATTCCTTCCCCACCACAGACTTGTAATGGGAAGTTTCTGTCCCGCCAGCAACTCCCAAATACCCAGCAGCTGCTTACCTAATAATTGACTTAGTATTACTTATAACTGCTTAGCTGGTAGCTCAGGCTTATTACTAACTAGCTCTTACACTTAAACTAACCCATAATTCTTATCTATGTTTAGCCACGTGGCTGGGTCCCCTTTTTCAGTATAGCATTCTCATCTAGTTTCCTCTGCATCTGGCTGGTGACTCTTGACTCTGCTCTTCTCTTCCCATCATCCTTAGTTTGGTTGCTCCGCCTACACTTCCTGCCTGGCTACTGGCCAATCAGCTTTTTATTAAACCAATTCGAGTGACAAATCTTTACAGTGTACAAGAGGATTATTCCACAGCATGTTCTCTACTCCTCTGGAACAATAAGCCAAAAAAACAAAATATAAAAACCAAATCAAACCAAACCACCTTTCTCCCTTCAGTTTTGTTTGTCTGTTTGTTTTGTTATTTTGGTCAAGGTATTTTGTCACAGCAACAGAAAAGAAACTCACACACCCTCCTTCACCCTCCAGGCTTTTCTGTTGTTACTGTTTTAACAGTGACTTTATTTAGGTCCTGGCAGTGCTCACAGATTTAATTGAGGGATGAGTGCAGACAGAGATGAGTAGGTCTGTATTCAACTGGAGTGACTGAAGTTGAGATAAAGCATAAGAAACAAGCTTCATGTTCAGTGTGAATTTAAGTAGCTCTTAGTGCGAGGACCAAAATTCACAGAGTTTCTTGAAGGGGGTCACACACCATTTTTCAAGAGATATTTTCTATAGTGTTAAAGTCTATGTGTGGATCAAGCCAAGGCAAGCAATAGACCTGGTTCACATACCCAGTTCCCAACACCAGACATTTTAAATAATATTTTTATTATAAACTGGGTGAAGTGGCACATGCCTTTGATCCTAGCGGACCTCTGAGTCTACAGAGTGAGTTCCAGGATAGCCAATGGCTACACAGAGAAACCCTGTGTCAAACAACAACAACAACAACAACAAAAATTTTTTTTACTACCTGATGAAACAATTTATTGCAGGTATCTTATCTTGGCTGTATAATCAGGCACAAGTTAAGTAAATTAGAATTTTAAGTAACACTGCTTTATGCATAACACTTTTCTAATCAGTGACTGAATGATAAAATCGTCTCTCCTTAGCTCAAATTTTTATATTCATTCTATAAAAGAAAATGTTTTTAATTACACCAAGAGCAGCCTCTACTTCTTTAAATTTTATATTATTTATATCTATATTATAAATATATTATATTATATTAGGAGATGATAATGTTATTTTGAAGGAAAATAAATTTTCTAATTAAATATTATTTAAGTAATAAAAATTGAGAGCCACGCACAGTGGCGCATGCTTCTAACTGTAACACTTGGGATGCTGAGACTAGAAGACTCTAAAGTGTGAGGTGAGCTTTGTAGTAAGACTGTTTTAAAACCAAAACCAAAACCAAAGCCAAAAATTGAATCACTTTGGGGAGACATAGTGAGAGAAACTGAAATGTTTCAGTTTGATTGAAACTGCGCACAGTTTTTGATTGAATAGTGTATGTATTGTAAATGGGTTCTATAAACTTAGCATTAATGAGATGGTATGGCCATATTAGCTTGAAGTTTCACAGGTGGAATCAGAGCNCATCAGAGGTGGAATTCTTTGCTTTGCTTTTCTTCAGTTCTGGATTCCGAGTGTCAGTGTGCGCTACTGTACATACTTAACAGCAAAGACTGATGGCTTTCCTGTGGTATAAATAACTGTAGGAAGCCAAATTTTGGGTAGCCCTTCCTGAATTGCCTGTGAAGGAGTGTTCCATTTAATTCCTGCAGCGACTTACCCCAGATGCTTTCCCTACACTGGGGATTTCTCAAAAGCTGTTACTGGTAACTTACTAGGATCTCCAATAGTCTTCTATTACTTATTATTTATTTATTTATTATTTATTATCTATTGTTTTTGTATTTAGTTAGCAAGTTTACAATGTGAAGCAGATACACAGGTTAAATTTTTAGCTTGAAATTGTTTAACTTTCTGAGTAGTAAAACTCTGATGGGACATTAGGAATGTGATTATGTGCAGTGGTTGTTGGTAAGCACCTGATCCACCTCTTATTTCTGTGAATGTCATATTCTGTGAACTAGATCATATTTCAGTCACCATGGGATCTATTTTTTGGGCAGTTGAAAAGCTTGAGAAGGAAAAATGACTCTCATGGCTGGAAGTAAGTACATTGTGCTCCCTGGCCCAGACTCGGTTCTCCTTCAGAGGAAAATGGATTCCGCACGGTGCCTCAGCCACTTGTGGCCTTACCAGGACCAGGTGCATTATTGACTTTCATCATGGCAGTTTCGGTATTCTCATACCAAGAAGCTGTAACAAATGGAAAATAACCAGACATTCCCATCTTCTGGTTCTAAGAAAAGACTTTCTCTCAACTCGTCTGGTCTGCTACACAGTTTTCTTGCTAGATGAACTGTACCTCCTTTGGAAAATGGGTATGATGTGTATGTAAGGGCATAGATTGTGCCTCATGATCTACTTACTTAATTTAGACAATGAAGCTAAGTGTATTTTAAGAGTGGGAAAGATTCCCTGTACAAAAGTTTTCCACACACCACATCTAGGAATAGTCCTCTTCAGATTGTACTTTGGGCTCCCAGTCATTTGGTTGACCTTTAAATCCTAACACCAAATACAAGTTTTGAGTTTCATCGAAGTCAGACTTTTCAGAATAAACTTAAAGCAGCAGTTCTTTGGGGCTGAGGATTTACAGCTCAGTTTAACAACACCTGCCTGATATGCCCTGGGTTTGATCTTTAACACTAACATGGTCACATGCACACACAGACAGACAGACAGACAGACAGACACTCACAGTTACACACACATAGACCAGCATACACACAAACTTTACACAGACAGACATGCACAAACACACCTATAGGCACACAGACAGACACACAGAGACATATACATAGATACACAGATACACAGACAGATGCACAGACACGTATAGACACAGACAGACAGACAGACACACACATAAAGAGGAACAGATTTCTTATTAAAAACTAATCACTTTACTAACTGAGGAAGAGTAAGTGCCTCCTGCTTTAAGAGTGTCTCTTTTTCAGGTTTATAAATTGTTTAATTATTGGGTGAATTAATTTAGTGTTTGTGCATATGTGTGTGGGTGTACATGTGCTGCCACCAGTGTGTGAAGGTCAGAGCAAAAGCTGCAGTTCTTGAGCTTAGGTCATCTGCATAGGTGCCCTTAATTGCTGAACTGTCTCTCTGGCTCAAACTCTTTATTTTTTAAAAATTTAGCAGAGTGTTAACTATCATAGCAAGCATGATTTATTTTATTTTGATATTTAGTGGATTTAGGTATTATCAAGTAGTTGAAACAAAACTTTATTCTGTAGATTTTTTTCTTCTTTATCACTGGGAATTGAACCATGTGTGTACTATGCAAGTGCTCTCTCTAACACTGAGCTAGCCTGAGGTAAATTTCTTTCTAAAGTTGTATTTTCCTTTTATATAATGAGTACTACTCGTGTTAAATGTATTAATCCTTACAGATTGATCCTGTCTTTTGTGCTGGGTATTAGGACTTTTTGGTTATTGAGTGTCACTCTTAGTAGAGTAAAAATTTTATGGTTGTTTCCCCTTATTATACCTTGTCTTCTAAATAGTTTTATGTGTGTTGTTTAACCTATTTTTTGTGTAAGTTAACAGTTCTTAGTATCTAGGTCATGTCTTGACTGGGATAAAATTTTCTGGTCTATGGGTCTCATCATATAGCCTTGGCTGGCCTGGAACTGTATGTAGACCAGGCTAGCCTTGAACTCACAGAAATTCACCTCCTGCTTCTTTCTTCTGGGTGCTGGGATTAAAGGCACCACCATGCCTGACCCCATAAATTGTATTAAAAAAATCACATATTTATATTTTCCCTTTTCCTGTATTATATTGGTTCTGTGTCTTTAAGTCTTTTTTCCTTTCCTGTTATAGTCATTACTTTCCTGTCACAGAGCAGATTACTGCTGTAATCTGAGCTAGTGATTTGGGAGACCAAAGTTGGTTTAGAAATTTTGTATTTAATTGGACCTGGTAGTGCAGGCCTGTCATCTTAGCTAGTTGGGAAGCTGAGGTAGGAGAATCACAAGTTCAAGGCTTGCCTAGGTTACAGAGTAAGTTCAAGACCAATCTTGGCAGCTTAGTTAAATTATGTCTCAAACTAAAAAGTAAGAAGAGAGTCCTGGCGGGATTGCGCAATGGGTGAGGGCTCGTCTCCTAGCCTGAGACTCTGAGCTGGATCCCCGGAACCCTCGGGGTGGAAGGAGAGAACCAACTGGAGGAAATTGTTCCACACTTGTGCCACGCTACGGCATGTACATGTGCCTATATTCACACATGCACACACATATAAATAAATTAATAAAGACTTAGAATAATTTTTAAAAGGCTAATAAATAAGGATTGAGGCTATATATAGCTCAATGTGGAATGCTTGCCTAGTATGCATGAGGCCCTAGTTTTAATCACCAGTAACACACACACACACACACACACACACACACACACACACACACAGACACAGACACACATATTCTACATCTGAACAAGTAAGTCTCATCTTCATGACTTTTAAGAAGTACTTTCATAGGTCAGGAGGTGGTGGCGAATGCCTTTAATCCGAGCACTAGGGAGGCAGAGGCAGGCGGATCTCTGTGAGTTCAAGGCCAGCCTGGTCTACAGAGTGAGTTCTAGGACAGCCAGGAATGTTTTATAGAGAAACCCTGTCTCGAAAAATAAACAAACAAACAGAAAAGTGCTTTCTTCAGTATTGTCTAAGGGTTTTAGATAGCTTCAGGTGGATTAGCAAGACAGAAGGATGGAAGGGACTTTTAAGGGACTGTATGGTAAAATGGTTCTATATATTAGAGTATGTTTTGAAAATGGATTTTACATAATTTTTCTTTGTGCCTCACCAAAAATTAAATTGTGACCACCACTTGGTCAGAAAGTTTTGCTGAGCTGTTCAAGATCATGTACATACGAAGTTAAAGCAGACACAAAGGTTGGAGCAGCTTAGTGGTACAGTGCTTGCCCAGCATGGATGAGGCCTTAAGTCCCCAGTGCAGCAGGGGAGGAGGGAATTGGTACCTAAAAGATCCTAGAATTTATCAGCTGCTGTATAGAGGTAGTTTATTACTGTGTATAGACTTCCTAAAACCCCCAGGCACCCCATAAACTATCTGGCTAGCACAATTTATTTTAATGGATAAGATTACAGATTTTTTTCCTTTTAGAATTTTTGGTATTGGAATTTTATGAATGCAGAGTGGTCTCCTCCTCCGCCCAGTTAAACAAAGTTAGTAAAGTTAAGACATTTACATCTAAGGAGTGAGGCTGTGCAATTCTTGTTGGTTTTAGTGCAGATTCTTTTCTGAGGTTCAAACAAGCACGGTTGTTTATTACCTGTCTTTACTTGTTAATTTGTGCATGAAGTGGCCATTACTTTGTTGCTGTAGCTATATCATTTAAAATGATGAATGAGCTTATTTTGCAGCATGCATAGATACTTTAATTTCTTAGGACCTTAAGCTTTTTGTGTTGGAAGAGATCTCAGAGAGCATCCATTCCATGCTCTTATTTTATAGATTAATAAAGTAGGTTACCAAGGCATTAAATGATTGGTCAAAATCTCTGGTCCAAAGCACTTTGTATGTTGGAATCCACTGATAGAGACTTAATGCTGTCTGACTTCAACATTACTTGGCAAACTCCCAGTTTATTAATGTGTTGGTTGTATCTTGTGCTTTCATACATCATTTAATGATCANGTAGTGAAAACTCAGAATTTATGGTGAGTTGTAATTGAGCAGTCATTTTTCTAAACCTATCATTATCTGTAATTTAGAAACACAATGACCAGGAAGCAGTATTAGTGTAAGCATAGTTTAATAAGTTCATATTAATCCTCCTGTAGAACATAACATTTTAACATACCTTTCAGAGCCACAGTGATGGGAAAAACATAATTGAATTGTATTGTCAAAACAAAGAAGTGCTTTAGAAATGGCTCCTTAGGAAGCTGCTTTGCTGCATGTAAACTCATTTGACTTAAGCTCTGAGAGATGCAGTCACATGGGCTTATCTTTCAGTGACAACTGTTGACTGACTGGGTTTACATTTAATGCAAGTGTTGGTGAGTTATGACTCTCAGCTTGCCGCTTGGCATGGGAAATAGTTATTTTGCTAGTTAACACAGTACTATCTTTTAAGACTTGCCTTTTAATGCAGTAAAACCCAACTTTCTCTTTTAGCATAACATAATAGTTGTTAGTGTCGTGCTGTGCATATGGAACTACTATATATATATAGTAGTTTTATATATATTTTATATATATATATTTTATATATATATAAAATGAAGAGTATATGTGTAAATATCATTTATAACAATAATCTTGAAGTTCAAAATAGAGAACAAACAGCAAACACTTAGGCTGTACAGTGTTGTGGTAAGCCTCCTTGCCTAGAGCATCCATTATTACTCTCTTTTCCCTCATTTACAACTCTATTTATGTCTGCAGTAACAGGACCCTTTGCTAAGGAAGCCTCCTTGTCAGTCTGCCAGATAGCAGAGCTCATTGCCTTTGACTACCCTATCTACTAGCTGTCCAGTAGGTTAGTAAATAGGTAAAGCTTATCACAGAGGTTAGGAGTTAATGGTCTGTTTCATTTGGAACCTAGATTCTTGGTCCCTTGTTTTATGTTGAATTGCTGAGTGTGAGGAGGACATTAACCGAAGCCTGAGATCTGAACTGACGAGAGGGAGGAAGATCTGAGACAGATTTAGGANGGGGTTGAGATGTACTGATGTCATAGCTATGAGACTAAGAAATAGTTTAACATGATTTGTCGCATTTGGCTTAGGTCTTTTTATGTAGCCCAGGCTTGACTCAAACTCTTGGCAATTCTGCCTCAGCTTCCCAAATGCTGGATTTACAGGTATGTGCCACCATTCCCTGATCACATTTGGAGTTTTGATGGTTATGTGAAAAGTAAAAATTTGAAGATTTAGTAAAAATCTTTCTGGAGTAGGGCCAATGATATATAGGTAGATAAATAAGCAAATCAGTTAGCAGCCATGGTCAGTGAAATGACATCTAAGTTGGTTATAGGAAGGGCTGTAACTAGAAATGAACTATAATTAGAGAAAGAAAGTACAAACGATCGAGATCTGGCCAGCAAGATCCAAGGGATAAAGGATTGCAGTGCTGATTCAGAAAGACTTGGGCAGAGTTTGGAATGTGACCTAGCAGGCTGGTAACATCTCCAGTGCTGGGGAAGATGATGGCAACAAGAAAACGCTTCAACAATTAGAGGAATCAGTGATTTCCTAAAATGATTGTGAGAAACAGGTACAATTGCTCGTGGCTGCTGTTTACAGTTGCTCTGATCTTCTTGTTGATCTAAGACACTGCCATTCAGTTTTGAACTTTTCCTTTTTTTTTTTTTTGAGACAGGGTTTCTCTGTGTAGCCCTGGCTGTCCTGGAACTCGCTTTATAGACCAAGCTGGCCTCAAATTCATGTGGATCAGCTTGCCTCTGCCTCCCAAATGCTAGAACTAAAAGCATGTGCCACCAGGCCCAGCTGAACTTTTAATTTTTAATGTGATTATGATTCTAGGAGAGATTGACGATAGCCTTAATTAAGTATACAGTCTTTAAAATCTGTCTCCAAAATTTAGACTTGTGATCTGAAAAATATATAGAATCCTGACATNTAAAAGTAAGGGATAACTTCAAATGCTTTTTAGAAATGGATTTAATATTCCAGTTTTCATTTTTATTGTCTTAAGTTTTTTACATTTGTTGTGTATTTGTGTAAGGGTGAATGCACATGTCCCATGGCATACATGTGGAGGCCAGAGGACAGTTTGTAAGAATTGGCTTTCTCCTTCCATCATGTGGGTTCCAGGGATTGAACTCAGGTCATCGTTTGGCAGTGAGCACCCTTTAACTGCTGAGCCATCTTGTTGGCCCTGTTATTTTAATTGTGATTTTTATCTTTTTTGTTTTAACTGTGTATGTGTATGTGTGTAAATGAATGCACATGTGTGCACACAGTGTGGAGACCAGAGGTTGATGTCAAATATCTTCCTCAATCACTCAGTCTCTTGAGACAGTGTTACTGAACCTGGTGCTCCCTGATTGGCTAGCCTGGATGACTAGTGACCCTCGCTTGTCTTTGCTTCTTCCGGCAAACCCAGGTCCTTATGCTTGTGTGGCAGGTACATTATTACTCCAGCCCCAAGTTCTGTTTTTGAAGATATTCCTAGAAGACAATTTACTTAATGTAATAGTTCATTGCTTAATTAATCCAGACTACTTTCTCTTCCTCTCATTTTCAGTGTCTTGTTTCTCAAAATCTTTTTGAGAAATGCTCATATATAGGACAAACAGTAGGCTAGTGAATATTTAATGCTATTTATTACATGATTTTCTATTTATTACACGGGGGTTTATTAATATAGTTTAATAATCTCATTATTAAAAACAATGACTTGAGTAGATATTTGTTAGAACTTNATGTATAATTGAAAACTTGAAACAAAATGAGAAAATAAATATTCTTTTTTTTGTTTTTGTTTTTTGAGACAGGTTTCTTTGTGTAGCCCTGGCTGTGCTAGAACTCACTCTGTAGACCAGGTTGGCCTCGAACTCACAGAGATCCACCTGTGTCTTCCTGTGATCTGCGTCTGCATGTGAGTGCTAGGATTAAAGGCTTGTGCCACCAACCCTCAGCTAAGAATAAATATTTTTCTTTTTAAAGATTTATTCATTATGTATGCAGTGTTCTGCCTGCATGCCAAAAGAGGGCACCAGATCTCATTACAGATAGTTGTGAGCCACCATGTGGTTGCTGAGAACTGAACTCAGGACCTCTGGAAGAGCAGCCAGTGCTCTTAACCTCTGAGCCATCTCTCTAGTCCAAGAATAAAAAATGGTGGCACATACCTATAAATCCAGCATTTGGGAAGCTGAGGCAGGAGAATTGCCAAGAGTTTGAGTCAAGCCTGGGCTATATAAAAAGACCTAAGCCAAATGTGACAAATCATGTTAAATTATTTCTTAGTCTTACGGCTACGACATCAGCACATCTCAACCCCCTTCTAAATCTGTCTCAGATCTTCCTCCCTCTTGTCAGTTCAGATCTCAGGCTTCGGTTAATGTCCTCCTCACACTCAGCAATTCAACATAAAACAAGGGACCAAGAGTCTAGGTTCTTTAAGAAACAGGGCTGGGAATGTAGCTCAGTTGATAGAGTTGCTTGCCCGACATGCACAAGGGCCTAGGTTCATTCTCAGCCCACCACCAAAACATAAACCACCAAAAAAAAAATGAGAAAAGTGGGTAAAAATATGCCTGTAATATGCTTATGCCTATAATCTTAGCACTCTTGGAGCTGGGACAGGAAGATTTCTGTGCATTTAAGCCCAGTCTGGGATACATAGTGAGTTCCGGGCCATTCTGTGGTATAGTATTTTAACTATAAGGTGTTTTAACCTTCCTCGCTTGAAAAAATTAAGAAGCAATAAGAAAGAGATGTTTTCAGATAATATGAAGGAAATATGTTCAGTAGTAAAAACTATTTCTAAGTAAATCAAGTTTCAGAGTTTCTGCTTTAACATGGAAGATTGTGTTCAGAGCATTGTTTCCTTTAGATGAACATCTCACATATAGTAACAGGTCAGGGCAATGCTTTCCATATGCTTCTGGAGGTGTTAACAGTGCACGGTTAGATTGGAAATGCAATGTAACCTGCACTCCATTCTGCAAGGCGAGTAAAAGAGCATGTCACAGTAATATTTACAAGTAACCCTGTGCTTCGTGGATTTGTAACTTCATTTTTATGAGTTTCTGGAAGCTGCAAATCACTTCTCCACAAAGTGTAGTTTGACATGTGTGCTCAGTCTGGCCCAGTGTTCTCCTCCACTACACACAGTTTATCCCTGTGGACTCTCTCTTGGGTAACCTGTATTTGTAGGGAGAATTTAGCCAGCTTGGGGCTCCATTTTAAGAGATTTAAGATACCTAAAACAACGAGGATGACTGGGGAAGTAAATAAAACCCAAGTAGTAATTTCATCCCCGAGACCCTTTAGGTTTTCCTAGTCATCTTGAAGGCAGGGACAATTGAGTGTTTAATACTGTGTGTGTATGTGTGTGTGTGTGTGTGTGTGTGTGTGTGTGTGTGTGCACTTGCATGGGGAGGAACACAGATGTTTGTGCTGCTGTGTATGTACATGTATGCTAGATGTTGATGTTGAGTGTCCTTCT
Organism: Neotoma lepida; assembly: GCA_001675575.1. Taxonomy (NCBI): domain Eukaryota; kingdom Metazoa; phylum Chordata; class Mammalia; order Rodentia; family Cricetidae; genus Neotoma; species Neotoma lepida. The sequence continues at coordinate 147,800 of LZPO01116998.1, read as the reverse complement.
CCACTGCTCTCTGTCTTCTACACTGAGGCAAGGCCTCAGCTGGACCCAGAGCTTGCCGATCCAACTGCTGTAGCTAGCCAGCTTCATCTAGTTCTCTGTCTCTGCTTCCCACACACTGGGATTGCAGGGGTGCTGCCTCCCTGCCCAGCTGTTTTTATGGGGGAGGGTCTGAACTCAGGTCCTCACAGCTGCGCAGCAGCTGCTTTACCCACCGAGCGTCTCCCCAGCCTCCTCTTTGGCTGATTTAAGAGCCTTGCTTCATTTGTTAAAATTTTGTCATGGTCTTTATAAATGGTGTGACCTTCAGAAAGACAAGGGAAAATTGCAGTGGTTTTCAAGATACATTTGCACAGTGATTTTGTGACTTTTTGAAGTAACAAATTTATTAAAAGGAGTTGGGACAAGAGGGGAATTAGAACATCCTATGAAGGTTTTGAAAACTGCTACTATTCCTGAAGAAATGTTTAATGTGTCACAGGTATATTACTGAAGGTTCTATATTTATTGTCTCATTTAGTATTTTTTAAAAGGATTTATGTATATTTATTTATTTATTAATTATTATTATTATTTTGCCACTTTTCCCCTTTTATTGAAAATAGATTTTTTTCTCACATAATATATCATGATTTTGGTTTCCCCTCCNTTTACTTCCAGTTCCTCCCCACCTCCCCTTCCATCTGGATTTACTTCCTTTCTCTGTCTCATTAGAAAACATATGGGCTTCTAAGGGATAATTGTAAAATAAAATATAACATATTAAAATATAATAAAATAAGAACTAGCCCATCAGAGTTGGACAAGACAGACAAACAAGAAGAAAAGAGCCCAAGAGAAGGCACAAGAATCAGAGACCCACTTGTTTGCATACTCAGGAGTCCTATAAAACACTAAACTGGAAGCTATTATATAAGCACAGGGGACCTGCTGCACACAGGTGCAGACCCTGTGCATGCTGCCTTGGTCACTGTGAGTTCATATGAGCTTTGCTAGAGGGCCTTGTTTTCTTGGTGTCCTCCATCCCCTCTGGCTTTTATACTCTTTCTGATTCCTCTTGTACAGGTTTTTCTGAGTCCTAAAGAGAGGGATTTGATAGAGACATTCCAAGATCTATTACTTTTTATGTGATGTCTGACTGTGGGTCTCTGTATTTGTTCCCAGCTGCTGCAGGAGGAAGCTTTTCTGAAGATGGTTGAGCAAGGCACACTCTATGTGTATTTCAAAATGTCATTAGGAGTCATTTAATTGCTACTTTTTGTTGTTTTTGCTCTTTTGAAGGGCCTGCCACCCAGCTCCCAAATAAATCACACATGGAGGCTTATTCTTAATTATAAATGCCAGGCCTTAGCTTGCCTTATTTTTTCCCAGCTTTTCTTAAATTATCCTGTCAACCTTATGCTTCTGGGCTTTTACCTTTCTTTATTTCTGTATACCTTTTCTTTCCTTCTTATTCCGTTGCTTGCTGTGTGGCTGTGTGGCTGGCCCCTAGCGTCCTTCTCTCCTGTTCTCTTGCTTCTACTTCTCTTGTTCCTTGATTTCCCCCCCTCCCAGATTTCTCCTTCCTGCCAGCCATGCCTATCCTTTCTCCTGCCTCACTATTGGCCATTCAGCTCTTTATCAGACCATCAGGTATTTTAGACAGGCACAGTAACACAGCTTCACAAAGTTAAACAAATGCTACATAAAAGAATGCAACACATTTTTACATCATTAAACAAATGTTCCACAGCATAAACAAATATAACACATCTTAAAATAATATTCTACAACAACTTTTTTGTTTGTTTGTTTTAGAGCAGTAATATTTTGTTTTACCCTAGGTCCCTGGGCTATCAAGTTTCTGTTCTTGGTTACCTAAACAGTGTTAGGTATGGGTCCATCTCATGAAGTGGACCTTAAGTTAAGTCTCATATTGGTTGGTTACCCCCACAAGCTTTGTGCCAGCATTGCCCTGGCATATCTTGCTGGCAGGACACTGTTGCAAGAGAATTGTCTGTCCAGCCAATCCACTGTGCCAATGAATCTAGGATGGAGTCAGCAATTGGCTGACTGGAATTAGCCTTACTGTTCTTGGAGGACTTTGCAGGGTGACTAGAGAGGACAGGAAGAGACTTAGGGAGGAGTTCGGGTTGGGGGGTGGGGGTGGGATTTTCCGAAGAGAGGGTCTGACAGTGGCTCTGCTTTTCTTGGATTTTTCAGGTCTTTATCTCAGTTCTGACTCCTGAATTTTTATTATACTAGAACAAATTAGGTAATCATTTGCCATTACTACTCCTCAAATGGCTCTTAATTTTAGCTGTCTCTCTCCATATTTCCTCCCTCATCCTCTCTTTCCTCCCCCTCCCCACTTGATCCTCCTGTTCCAGCCCCACCCATCCATCCATCCATCCATAACTATGTATTCTGTTTCCCTTTCCTAAGGAGATCTATCTGCCCTCCCCCAACACTTACTCTGTACCCAACCTCCATGGTTCTATGGATTGTAGCTTGGTCATCATTGATTTAACAGCTAGTATATCCACACATAAGCGAATACATACCATATTTGTCTTCCTAGGTCTGAGATAGCTCCGCTCGGGATGATTTTTTTCTAGTTCTATCCATTTACCTGCAAATTTCATTGTTTTAACGGCTGAGTAATACTCCTTTGTGCAAATGTACCTCATTTTCTTTATCCATTTTTTTTGTTGAGGGACATCTAGTTTGTTTCCAGTTTCTGGTTATCACAAATAGAGCAACAGTGAACATGGTTGAGCTAATGTCTTCTGTGCTAGGATGAAACATTTTTGTGTATCTGCCCAACAGTCATATAGCTTAACCTTGGGGGTGGATTGATTCTCATCTTCCTGAGGAACCACCACATTGACTTCATAGTGGCTATACAAATGTCCATTCCTACTAGCAATGAATGCGTGTCCCCCTTACTCCACATCCTTGCCAGCATGAGCTGTCGCTTGTTTTATTGATCTTAGCCATTCTGACAGTTATAAGATGGAATCTCAAAGTAGTTTTGATTTGCATTTCCCTAATGGCTAAGGATATCAAACATTTGAATTTGATATCAGCCATTTGAATTTCCTCTTTTGAGAATTCTCTGTTTAGATCTGTACCCCATTTCTTAATTGGATTATTTGTTTTCTTGATATCTAGTTTTTTGAGTTCTGTTATGTATTTTGGATATTCGCCCTAAATCAGATGTGTAGTTGGTAAAAATCTTTTCCCATCTTGTAGGCTCTCTCTTTGTCCAGATGGCAGTGTCCCTTTCTGTGCAGAAGCTTCTCAGGTTCATGAGGTCCTATTTATTAATTGTTGATCTTAGTGCCTACACTAATGGTTTTCTGTTCAAGTCCTCTCCTGTGCCAATAAGTTAAAGTCTATTCCCCACTTTCTCTTCTATCTGGTTCAGTGTATCTGGTTTTATGTTGAGGTCTTTGATCCATTTGGATTGATTTTGTGCAGGGTGATAAGTATGAATCTATTTGGATTCTTCTATATGCAGACATCCAGTATGGCCAGCTCCATTTGTTGAAGATGCTGTCTCTTTTCAGTGTGTATTTCGGGCTTCCTTATAAAAATCAAATGTCCATAAGTGTATGGATTTATGTCTGGGTCTACAATTTGATTCCAATGATCAACATGTCTGTTTTTGTGCCTAAACAATGATGCTTTTTATTACAATAACTCTGTAGTACAACTTGAAATTGGGGATGGTGATACCTCCAGAAGTTCTTTTTCTATTGAGGGTTGTTTTAGCTATTCTATATTTTTTATGTTTCCACACAAAACTCAAAATTGTCCTTTCAAGATCTGTGACAAATTGTGTTAGAATTTTGATGGGGATTATGTAGAATCTGTAGGCTGCTTTTGGTAGAATGGCCATTTTTATTATATTAATCCTACCAATCCACGAGCATAGGAGATCTTTCCATCTTTTGATGTCTTCTTCAGTTTCTTTCTTCATTGTCTTGAAGTTTTTATCATATATCTTTCACTTGCTTGGTTAGAGTTACCCTAAGGTAGTTTATATTATTTGAGGCTATTATGAAGTGTGCTGTTTTCTCATTTATCAGTTCATTTGTCATATATATAGAAGGGCTACTGATTTTTGTGTGTTAATTTTGTATCCAGCTACTTTACTGAAAGTATTTATCAGTTGTAGGAGTTTCCCAGTGGAATTTTTAGGGCCACTTATGTATACTATCATATTATCTGCAAATAAAGATACTCTGACTTCTTCTTTTCCAATTTGTATTCCCTTGATCTCCTTCAGCTCTAGTTAAGATTCCTAGTACTGTATTGAATAGGTATATAGGAGAGAGTGGACAACTTTTGTCTATTCCTGATTTTAGTGAAATTGTTGAGTTTCTTTCTATTTAAATTGATGTTGCCTATGGGCTTGCTGTAAAGTGTCTTTTATTATGCTGAGGCATATTCCTTGTTGTTGTGGGATAATCTTTTTATATACTGTAAAGATATGTCTTTGCCAAGGTGTCTTCTGATTGGTTTAATAAAGAGCTGAATGGCCAATAGCTAGGCAGGAGAGGATAGGCGGGATTTCTAGGGAGAGAGAGGAAGAGGAGGAGGAATCTGGGAGCAGGGATTTTGCCAGCGATTCGGAGCAAGTTGGACCTGCTGTACTGAGGAGAGGTACCTAAGCCATGTGGTAGAGCATAGATTAAAAAATATGGGTTAATTAAATTATAAGAGCTGGTTGGAAACAAGCCTAAGATAAAGGCCAAGCTTTCATAATTAGTAAGAAGTCTCCGTGTTGTTATTTGGGGGCTGGAAATCCAAAGATAGTCCAACAAGAAAGCTTGCTACATGTTGTATTCCTAATTTCTCCAGGACTTTTATGATGGGTGCTTGATTTTGTCAAAGGCCTTTTCTGCATCTAATGAGATGATTATGTGGTTTCTGTCTTTCAATCCATATGGTGGATTACATTTATTGGTTTCTGTGTGTTGAACCATCTCTGCATCTCTGGGATGAAGCCTACTTGATCATGATGGATGATCTCTTTGATGTGTTGGATTCAGTTTGCAAGTATTTTATCAAGAATTTTGCCATCTATGTTCAAAAGGGAAATAGGTCTGTGATTCTCTTTGTAGGGTCTTTGTGTGGTTTGGGTATCGGTGTGGTTTGGTAACTGTGGTCTTCTAAAATGATTTGCACAATGTTCCTTCTGTTTCTATTTTGTGGAATAATTTGAGGAGTATTGTCATTAACTCTTCTTTGAAAGTCTGGTAGGAGTCCATGCTGAAAACATCTGGCCTTGGCCTTTTTTTGCTTGGGATACTTTTAATAACTGCTTCTATTTTACTAGGGGTTATAGGTCTGTTTAAATTTTTTTATCCCATTATGATTTAATTTTGGTAAGTGGTATTCATGGAGAAAATTATTAATTTCTTTTAGGTTTTTCCAGTTTGGTGGAACACAGGTTTTTAAAGTATGTCCTATGATTCTCTGGATTTTCTTGATGTCTTTTGTTATATCCCCCTTTTCATTTGTACTTTTGTTAATTTAGATGCTCTCTTTCTCCATCTTTTAGTTAATTAGGATAAGGGTTTGTCAATCTTACTGATTTTTCTCAAAGAACCAACTCTTCGTTTTATTGATTCTTTGTATTTTCGTTTGTTTCTCTTTTACTGACTTCAGCATGAGTTTGATTATTATTGCCATCTACTCCTTTTGGGTTGGATTTCATCTTTCTGTTCTAGAGCTTTTAGGTGTGATGTTAAATTGCTACTATGAGATCTCTCCAATTTTTTTATGTAGGCACTTAGTGCTATGAACTTGCATCTTAGAACCGCCTTCATTATGTCCCTTAAATGGGTATGTTGTGTATTCATTTTCATTGAATTCTAGAAAGTATCTAATTTCTTTCTTTATTTCTGTCTTGACTCATTTTTCATTCAGTGGAGTTGTTCAGTATCCATGAGTTTGTAAGCTTTCTGTTGTTTCTGTTTTTGTTGTTGTTGATATCCAGCTTTAATCTGTGGTGGTCTGATATGATGCAGGGTGTTATCTTGTATCTTTTGAGACTTGTTTTGTGTCAGAGTATGTGGTCCGTTTTGGAGCAAGTTCCATGACGTGCTGAGAAGAAGGTATAGCTTTCTATGTTTGGGTGAAATGTTCTATAAATATCTGTTAGGTCCATTTGGTTTATGTTGGTTAGCTTCGGCATTCTGTTTACTTTTGTCTAGATGATTTGTATCTTGGCGAGAGTGAGGTATTAAAGTCTCCCATTATCAATGTGTGAAGGTCAATATGTGATTTAAACTATACTAGAGTTTCCTTTAAGAACTTGACTGCCCCTGTGTTTGTTACATAGATGCTAAGAATTGAAATGTCCTTTGATGCATTTTTTTCTTTGACGAGTATGTAGTGGCCTTCTCTAGCTCTTCTGATTGCTTTGGTTTTAAGTCTATTTTGTCAGATATTAAAATGGCTATCTCAGCTTGCTTCTTAGGTTCATTTGCTTGGAATATCTTTTTCCATCCATACCTTGAGGTGATGTCTCTCCTTGATGTTAAAGTATGTTTCTTGGATGCAACAGGAGGGTGGATCCTCCTTTTGCACCCATTGTGTTAGTCAGTATTTACTTTTTTATGACTAGCATGTGACTAGATGTTTGTCTGACTATATCACATTTCATTTATCTGTTCTCTTAATGGACATATAGTTATTTCCAAATTTGTTTTTATCTGTAATACTTTAAATTAATTCTTTGAGGATTTTATATATGTATACTGTTGTAGAATATTATTTTAAGGTGTGTTGCATTTGTTTATGTTGCATTTGTTTAACTCTGTAAAGCTGTGTTACTGTGCCTGTCTAAAACACCTGATGGTCTAATAAAAATCTGAACAGCCAATAGTAAGGCAGGAGAAAGAATAGGCAGGGCTGGCAGACAGAATAAATAGAAGGAGAAATCTGGGAGGGAAGGAAGAGCAAGAGGAAGGAGGAGGACTTCAAGGGTCAGCCACCCAGCTACACAGCCAGACATGGTGTAAGAAGAAAAAAAAAAGGTATACAGAAATAGAGAAAAAGTAAAAGCCCAGAGGCAAAAGATAGATGGGGATAATTTAAGATAAGCAAATCTGGCAAGAAACAAGCCATGCTAAGACTGGATATTGTAATTAAGAATAAGTCTCTATGTGATTTATTTGGGAGGTAGGTGGTGGTGGGCTCCCTAAAAGAGCCAAAAAAACAAAGAGTATAAAGAAGAAAAAACAACCAATAACATTTTGGCATTCCAGTGTGGGACTGGAGTAAAAGAAAACCTAACAACAATATACTATGTATTTTTATCATAGTCACTCTCTACTTCTCTCCCTAACTCTTACTGAATCCATGCCCACATCCCAACTTCATATCTTTTTTTTTTTAAAATAAACTCACTGAGTTCATTCTGTGCTGCCCATATATGCATAGGTCGAGGCCCATCCATCTAGCATAGTTGATCTACCAGGGACCACACCCTAATGAAAACTGACTGTCCCTCCCCTAGCAGCCATCACTTGTCACTAGCCCCCCTCTGCTAGATAGGCGTGGACACTCATGAGACCTTCCAGATTTTTATTTATTTTATAGTGTTAAGGTTGTTGTTCTAAGATGTGCATCCAGAATAAAATTGTTAGGTCATGTGACTATTTGATAACAGGAAGAAATACCAAATTGTTTTCCAATGAGGTTGTATAGTTTCCACTTCCGTTTACAAATTCAGTTTTTCTATGTCTTTGCCAATATTTGCTATTGTTAGCATTTTGGGTGGGATTGAACCCAGGACTTCAAATATGTTACACAAATATTTTACTGCTGAGTTACAACCCAAACCCAGACCTTTTCTTTTTTCTTTTTCTGTTTTGAGATATATACCTTCTAGCTATGCAGACCTGATCTCAAGGTAGCCCGTTACTCACAGCTCTCCTGCCTTGGCCTCCTGAGTGCCAGGATTATAGGTGTGTGCTAGCTCAGACTTTTTGATTGTTTTCCTTTTTTTTTTTTTTTTAGGAATTTTGAGATATGAAATGCTGTCTTGCTATGGTTTTAAAGTATATTTCTCCACTTGTTCACCTTTATATACTCCTTGATAATTTCTGTTTCTCCTCTAATGCTTTTAAAGGCTGGAATCTGGCCACTTCTTAGGCTGTTTTTATTGTGGTCACTTTCTTCTCTGATCTACATGGGTTATGATAATCACTCACAAACTATTTCATCCACTTTAGCCTTTGCCCCTAGTCTTTTTGGTGGTCTCTTCTCATGGAGTTAAAGCCACGGCCTTGTTCCTTCTGTGACTTGACTTCAAACTTTCCAGGCTGAGTCTTCCTCCTTGCCCACCTTCCTGCATGCACTGCTCTCGAGTTTCACCCTGTTAAGCCTTCTTCACAGCGCTTGTCACCTTTTCACACTTTGTAGTGTAGTTAACATTCCTATGTTAGAATACAGAGGTCATTGCCTTGGTCACTGAGGTATTCCTACTGTTTCAAACTGTACAACCATATAGTAAGTAATATTTATTGAATTTGGTGAATAAATGTTCTTATTTTGTAGCAGGGGTCCTGTGTTGTTGTTCCCTTTATGGGGGAGGGGGCCAAGTAGGCGCGAAGTCAAGACACACAGACTCCAGGAGAATGTCCAAACAACAAGCTCAGTTTACTCAGGAAGAGGCGAGCCTTATATACCCTCCACCCCACCCTGGGGGAAGGTCTGATGAATATGCATCTGCTGGTGTGACATGGCTGCCTCTCATTGGTCCAGGTCATCTCCAGCTCATGTTTCAGCTGCTAAGGCCCCTAGGCAGACCCAGGCTGGCTCTCAGAATGTATCTTTTTTACTTGTTTGGGCTGCTCAGGGATGAGTCATCCCACACTATTGATTTATTTTATTTGCACTGGTGTTTTGCCTGCATGTATATCTGTGTGAGGATGCCGGATCTCCTGGAACTGGAGTTACGAAAAGTTGTGAACTGCCGTATGGGGTGCTGAGAATTGAACCCTGGTCCTCTGGAAGAGCAGCCTGTGATCTTAACTGCTGAGCAATCTCTCTAGTGCCCCCCCTTTTTTTAATGGTGTAAACTTTTCCCTTCCAAGTATTTTAGCCCTCTAAAGAAATAAGAATTTTCTGTAAAACTAAATAAAGGAGAAAGTGTTATATTTGTTTTCAGTAATAACAGACACTTTTGCTTTCCTTTGTCCAAACACTTATTTAGATACAGGAATTGAGGAACATTTCTTGAATTTTGAGAGACAGGGCCCGTGTTCCCAGGTGGGCCCTGAACTTGTGATCCCCTTTCCTCAGTCTATCCATGCCAGGATTGTAGGCCTATCATTTATTTGACTTCTAAGTGCACATTAAAATTTTCTAACTTACATGTAAATTAATTAATGAAGTTTTTGCATGTATGTGTGGTGGTCAAAGTACATCTTTCTGGCATTGGTTCTCTCTTACCTTTCCTTGGGTTCCACAGATCCAGCTCAGGTTGTCAGGCTTGTGTAGCAAGTGCCTTTACCCGCTGAGCCATCTAGTTGGCCCTTATGAGTTTCATGATAAGTAATCACTGCAGAATTTTACTTTGTTATATTTCACTTTTTGTGTTGCTAGAGATCAGGGCCTACCACTGATCTCGACCCATGGCCTTGGGAATTTGAAATTAAGATCAAAATAGGTTATTTAGGTCAAAAACATTATGTTTTCACTTCAGAGATAACCTTAGTTCATGTTTGTCACAAAATGACAGTCTTACAGCTCCTGGTTGTGTTGTTCCAGTAGAGATGGAGGAGTCCCAGGGTACTGGGTAGAAACCAAAAGTAACAGCAAGTGTCTGCAGTAGCAGAATAAGCAGCAAAGTAAGGAAGCCACGTTCCAGGAGCTCTAGTTATTTACATACTTAAATAATTAATTTCTGGTTAGGGCCTGCTGGAGGAGAAAGTTTTGTCCGTCCTGTCTGGTCGCACTCGGCCCCATGTGGTCCAGCCTGGCCCCGTGGTCCCGCACTCGGCCCCATGTGGTCCAGCCTGGCCCCGTGGTCCCGCAGCCACTCTGACCCAAGTAAACACACAGAGGCTTATTTTATTTTCAAACTATATGGCCTAATGGCTCAGGCTCCTCGCTAGCTAGCTCTTACATCTTAAATTAACCCATTTCTATAAATCTATACTTTGTCATGTGGCTTGTGGCTTACCAGTACCTCTACATTTTGCTTCTCCTGGCAGCAGCTAGCAGCATCTGCTCTGTTCTCCTCTCTTCTCCTCCCTCCCCAGCTCGAATGTCCCGCCTAACCTTATTCTGCCTCACCATTGGCCACTCAACCAATCAGAGCAGCACATATTCACAGCATACAGAATGACATCCCCATCAGTCCTGCTGTGTAGCCCAGGCTGTCTTTGAACTCATGATTTTCTTGCCTTAGCTTCTTTTGAGAGTTGGAGCTGTTATGTTTGATATATGCATGAGAATATTTTTATATTTTACTATAAAGGTGTTACATTCATTCACCAAATATTTGTTCTGAACATGAGGTTATTATAGTGAGCATAACTAGAGTGTCCCTGTGTTTGTGTGGTGATTTAGCAGAAAAGATTAACAAATACAAAACCATTGAAGTCAAGTGCATATGTAGGTCATGTCTTGTAATCCTAGGACTTATGAGCTTGAGACTGGAGGATCACCATGAATTTGAGGTCAGCCTGTGCTACATAGTGAGAACTGTCTCCAAACAAACACACACCAAAAATTATTGAGTCAATCTTGTTGGCTCATGCCTATAAACTCCAGCAGTTGGGAGGCAGAGGCAGGAGAATTGCCAAGAGTTTAAGGCCAACCTAGGCTACCTAGCATGAGATTGTGTCTCCGAAAAGTTATTTTTGTAAGTAGTTTGTTAACAATAGGATATGTATCAGTAGGGGTTTAATCTTTTCTGACTACACCATAGCTATTTCAAGCCATTAGGAATTTGATAAAGGCAATTAAAGGCTTACAAACTGTTAAAAGTGTAGGGGCAGTAAGGGAAGAGAGACTTCCACATTCAGGAACTCGGGAGGAACAGTTGCTGTCAATCACTCTTGTTTCTGTCATTGAAGTAGGGGTCCATGGAGGCTCATCTGAGTGCTGAGAAAGAAGCCCCGTGTCAGCTGCTGCTGCCCACATGGTGCCCGGCATTCTGGAAGAAAGTGATGCTTCTACTGTCTTTTTGCTTTCCAAGACTTTTGTAGACGTTGCTTGAGGCAGAATAAAAATGGAAGCCATGCTGCTAGAGATTTGCTTCTATTCTAAATGGAAATGTCTTTTCCAGACTTGGAGAGCACAGAATGATGGAAATGGTATAGATATGCCTCCAGACAGTCTGCATAGATAGCTAACAGAGAAAACAACGTGCTCACCAACTTCAGACTGGGTGGTGAGAAAGACTACGCTGAAGTGGAGCTGTTATTAGCTGTGTCAATTTCTAATAAGACTTTTGGAGGAGTTAGCTTTAATTAGGAGGAGGGTTAGTTTTTCCAGTGACTTTTTGCAAAAGTGACATTTCATTTGATGAGAAGAGGCAGTCAGAGGAAGATTAGGAGGAAGAGGTTTCTAGCAGAGAAGATAGGTGTCTAGGACATGAGTGGTCTTGCTATGTTGGAAGGAAATAGGAAGGGTGGAGTTTGATAGAAGTGACTCTGCAGAGCCAGGTATGGGATCCATCTTTCAAGATCTCCAAGGATGTGTGGAAAGGCATTTATATCTTATGCTATTTAGCACAAGACAGTGTTGAGTCATGAGCAAGTGCATGAATGAGCTAGTTTTCATTTTAGAGATTATTCCAGATGTTACATATAAAATTCTGGTGTTAGCAGGACAGGGGAGATGGCTCAGTGGTTAAGAGGACTGGCTACCCTTCCAGAGGACCTGGGTTCAAGTCCCAGCATCTATGTGGTGGTTCACAACCATCTATAACTCCAGTTCCCAAGGAATCTGATACAGTCTTCTGGCCTCTGGGGGCACCAGGCATGCATCTGGTACACAGACATGCGTGCAGACAAAACACACAAAATAAATAAATACATGAATAAGTTAACTTAAAAATTGGGGGGAGGGTAGTGGGTGAGGTCTGAAGGGCAGTAATGTAGAGGTAAGGGAGCAATTGAAACCTTTAGTGCTTCTTCAGGTAAGACCTGACTGCGGTGTAGCAGCAGAGATGGCTAAAACTGGGTATATTTTAGTGTTTATTCTAGCAGTTGAGTTAATCAGACTCTACATAAATTAAATGTGGGGAAGCAGGAAGAAAGAATCTAAGGAAGCCTCCAAGGTGTTTGGCTGGAACAAGTGGGTAGACAGCGGCAGTGTTTACTGAGCTGGGCTACTCAGCATGAAACAGAGGGAAGAGGACGGACCAGTCAGGATTCTGTCTTGTTCTTGTTGTTCCTGAGGTGATTTTAGAAAAATGGCTGTACTTGAGCTGGATTCTGGAGTTCAGGATACCTCTGAGGCCTAGGCTGGAATCTAGCTAGAGAGAGTCAGTCATGTTTAGAACTGTTTACATAGAATGTGGTCTTTTAGGAGGAGGAAGAGTGCCAAGGGTTTAACTCTGGGACACTAACTTCCAGGTTGTTTACAGAGAAGTCAGCAAAAGACAGAAAAAGAGCAGCTAGGTATGAGGGAAACTGGGTGAGTCCAAGGTCACAATCTGTTCCCACCTGCGGAGGTGGTCAGCTACATCAATGTTGTTCATTGTTTGCTGTAGAGAAGAGATCATTCTTCTCCATTAATTAATCATTGGCTTTGGCAAAATTGAGAATACTGGTAAATTCTTGAGAATATTTCAGTGCAGAGGCGGGGGAGATCGCTCAGTGGGCAAAGCATCTGTTGCTTGAGCTTGAGGACCTGAGTTGGATCTCCAACACCCACGTTAAAAAGTGCGCTTGCAATCTCAGTACTAGAGTGGACAGGAGGATCCCTGGGGGTTCGGGGCCAGCCAGCCTAGCAAACACATCAGTGAGAGTCCTATCTGGAAAATAAGGGGGAGAGCAAGAGAGGAAGACACTGATAGTTCTGTGGTCTATACACCTGCTACACCACACCACAGCACACCACAGCACACCACAGCACAGCACACCACACCACACCACACGCACAAA
>LZPO01116998.1:117621-132929 GCA_001675575.1 Neotoma lepida | reverse complement strand
GAGGAGGGAGCGAAGTACATTTGCAGAGACTGGTTGTGGTGGTAGATGGGCAATCCCAGTTTGTAAGTATGAAGTTAGGACCATGAGGGGAAAGGTGGTAGGGTCATTATAGCAGTGGTTCTTGGGAAATCGAAATCATCTGAGAAAGAGGAAGAGGTATTCAGAGAGTGGAGTCTTAGAAACAGGGATCGCAGGGGAGACAGCTACCAACGACAAGATTGAAGGTTGACGGTGTAGATAAAGGTGGTGAAGGTGTAGATAAGGGGAATGGGCAAGAATCATTGCCATTAAGGATACTGGCTGGCTCATTTATGAGTATGCTTGAATTGCCAAAAATGATGACAGCAGCAGTGGAGTGTGGGGATGTCATCATCCAGATACACAGAACTGTTGAGGGTGGAGAGAGATGAGCATTCCATAACTAAGGTAAATGTGGTGGGTTCCAGTTCCAGTACAGTACTGGTTCAGGTGTCTAGAGTGTGTGTGTGTGTAATCTCTGATCGTTGTCACATAAGTATGAACAGTGTTATGTGGTTGATATTAGAGTGATTGGGACAGAAAGCAAGCAAGCATACCATGTTTGAGACAGTTCAGGAGCTGTACAGTGTTAAGGAACTGAGGCTGTGGATATGGTTCCGGGGCTTGAGTACTCGCCTAGCATGTGTGAAGGAAGCCCTGAATTTGGTTTTCAGCATGGCAGTCTCCCCTACCCTCGAAAAAAGTTAATACTTGAAGATATGGCTTTAGGAAATTAGCTCTCTAGGTAGTGCGTATGTTTCTCTCTTTTTATAATCTCATTGGCTTAGATACATTTTTTTTTAAGAAGGTAGGCACATCACTTGGAGATAATTTTTTCCTCTTTTTTTATTTTTTTATTTCGAAGCATGCCAGTGAACCAAGATACAGGCATTTGATTTGATATTAAGTACTTTTGCATATTTGTAAGAAATAGCATACTTGTAAGAAAATAGCATTTTCATATGCTATTTTTAAAATTCATTTATTTATTTGAGACAAGTTCTCATGTAGCCCAGGTTGGCCTTGAATTTGCCATGTAGCCAAGACTGGTCCTGGATTCCTGTTTCCCATTTCCTCCTGAGTACTAGAAGTACAAGTGTGTGCTGTCATCCTTAGCTTTTTAATTTTTATATAGGATTTTTATTTTATTTTATTTTGAGACAGGTTCTCACTATGTAGCAGTGGCTAGCCTGGAACTTGCTATGTAGACCAAGATGGCTTAGAACTCAGAAATCCTTATGCTTCTACCTCTTGAGTGCTGAGATTTAAGATGTGTGCCCCTGTCCTGGTCTATAAAGAATTTTTAAAATTGCTGTGGTTAACCTGTGATCTCCCTGCCAACCTCATTCCACAGTACATATGTGGGAAGGATTATGGTTCTCTCTACATAAAAGCATCTGCGTTTCCAGTGTTGTTGACTATACAATGTTTCTATGCCATCAGGTATCTGCTGGAAATAGAATACTACATTAGTAACACATGTATGTGTGTTACCTTTACAAACATTCTAGTGGCAAGGTTACAATTCAAAGTATATGACAATAAACGTAATGTTCATATAAGATGGTTATGTCACTTGGTTGAATTTAACGGGCTGGGTTCTGGAAGCTATCTGAGAGTTCATTTCCATTGGCTGCGCCCAAGGATTACCATGTTAGCATATATTCTTCACGCCCTTCATTGGGCTCTGCTAATAAGCTTTCTAACATGACAGAAAACCTAAGAAAATCAACTTAAAAAGAATAAAAGGCTGATTTTGACTCAGTGTCAGAGGTTTCAGTCCATGATTACTGGGTTCTGAGCTCTGAGCCTGTGTGGCATCGCAGTACATCATGGTAGGAGTCCGTGGTGGAGGAGACCTTTTTATTCATGGTGGCCAGGCAGCACAGAGAGGCACTTGGAAGATGGTTCAGTGAGTAAAGTGAGGACCTGGAGTTCTCTCTCTAAATTCCTTTCGTTAGACTCCACCTCCTTTTCAGTAGCACCATGGGCTGAGGACAAACACCCTTAATACATAGGCCTTTGTAGGACATTCAAGATTTAACCATAGCACAAGCCTAACCTGCCAGGAAGTGTGCTGGTTTTGGTTCTTTACAGAGTCCGGAGTCACTGTTCAATCGTACTACTTCCACATAGCCTTAATGAGTTTGGGGTANAAACCTATGAGTAATGATTGTGAATAGAATGTGAATTGTTATTAAAATACCAGGACTCAAACTTCTACTCCTTCCTCCTTGTTAGGATGAGGAGCTGTAGAAGACTCAGATGAGTATAACAGAGTCCTGACTCAAATCTAGCTTGTAGTAGGTTTGTTTCTGTTCTCCCCTGGTAGTCATTCCTAGATGTGCAGTTAGGATAGACACGCATGGGAATTGGCAGAAGTCTCTAGTTGGCCTTAGCAGGGCAAGTCAAGGGAAAACATAAAACTGCCTTCCTCTGCTCTGCAAAGTGCAGCTGTCCATGTAGTCTGAGTTTAACACATTCATTGGGTATAGATTTGATTTTCTGTCCACAGTCAGTACTACTTTCTGAGGATTTACAGTATTTGATCCACCAATGTGGGATCTTGAGTATTACTGTTGTCACACTGTTTCTTGCCAAGAGTCCTACTTTATAGGAAAGGACTAAGGCACTGAGCCTCAGTTCATGAATCTCTTGGTCTAACTCAGTGCTGCTCTGTCCACGATCCTCTGATTGATATAGAAGTTATATTTTGGTCTCATAAAGATACAGCTGAAAACCAGGCTTGGTGACACATACCCGTAATCCAGCACTCAAGAGGCAGAAGCAGGTGGTTTGTTTCCAGACATCCTGGGTTAAGCAGCAAGGCTGTCTCAGAACAGGAAAAAAAAAAAATTCTTATGAGGTATCTGATTGGAGGCAATTGTCTGCAAGAGATGACAGCATCTTCCAGTATCCTTGTATATCTTGGACACATGGCCATTATATGGATGGCTATTGGGTGTCCTCAGCAGATATAATACATGAGTCCTTGAACACAGGGACAAGAGTAGGAGTGCTCACACTTTCTACTTCGCAGTTGTGTAGCTAGGCTATAAGGGGAAATGTCCCACTAGGAAACAGGCACAACGAGGGCTTCTTCAAAACGTGCCTGCTGTCTAGTCACCGTGGGCTAGCCAAAAGGTTGCTAGGGAAGCAAAGGAGTCACCATCCTAGCATGGGTAATTGACTTTCTTCATCATCATGAGGGGTTCAGGGAAGAATATGTCTGGCACTCAAGGGAGCCACTGGCATGTCTCCTGGTGCTCCCAAATGCATTTCTGTGCTAAATGTACAAGGATACCAGCCAGCTTCTGTAGAGGGTATGGGACCAGGCGTTTAGGTCTTTTAGAGATAAGGGTTTGGATAAACATGATAGCAAGTTGCCATGGCAGCAGCTGTTGGCAGAAGATGAGGGAGGTGATGCCAGTAATGGCCAGGAAATGAACCACAGCCTCAAGACTGGAGCTCGTTCTCTCTTGAAAAATTTCCTGTGGCAAAAAAAGAAAGACTCCTCAGTAAGTTCTTATGGCTAAAGGGATCCTTTTTAAGAGACAAGTGTTTGTTTGGATGGTTTAATTTGAATAAGCCACTCATTTTTCTACAACATTTTATGACTGATTTGTAGAACCCATATATAGTCAGAATAATTGACATACAATGGGGAAATTGCCTTGCTTTTGTGGCAAGGCTTTCAGTAGTATTGTATGCACCCTTTCACATAGAAGCTAAATTTGTATGAAATGAAAATGATGAGTCTTTTTACATGATTTAAAGTTTTAAAATTACCCTTAGGGAATCCCTGCCACAATGTCATAATTATGTCATCTAATAATTTTATAAAAATTTAAAGTTTTCTCTCTAACCTATTTGTTCACATGAAATTTATTTTTTTGTATACAGATATTTCCCTCATCTAGAAAGCCAGTGGTGTCTCAAGCATTTAATGTGTGATATTCCTTTGCATATTGATTAAAATGCTGTTTTTCCTATGTCAAAATCTCAGGTATGCATAAGTATTTTTTTTTTTTTGAGACATAGTCTCACCATATAGCCCAGGTTATCCTGGAGCTCACCATATGTAGCCCAGGTTAGTGTTGAACTCATATTCTTCCAGTTTCAGCCTTCCAAACAATGGGATTATAGGCCTGAGATACCCTGGCAGGCTTTCCCTATGCTTTTTAAACTGAAGTATATTTGTTTCCTAGTGTACACTGATATTTTAGTGGTAAGTGAATCTGTACATCTCCTCCTGGAATGTCAATTTTACCTAAGGAAAAAAACTTAAAATTGATACTAATTTGAAGATGTTTTTCAATAAAATAAATAGGACCATTATAGAGACAAGTAAAATATTCATGAATTTTTTAAAGATAAAATATTGTATTTTGTAGAAATGTTGACCTGAGGGAGGGTTGGGAAACATTTGAGGCTGTGTCCTTAGCCTTTTTGGAAGTATGTTATCCTCTACTATTTCAGAGTATCATTGGAAAAGAGTAAGGCTACCTTACAGGAACTTACTTTTTTTTTTTGTCAANATATTCTTTTTATTATTGTTTTTCTAAATTATGAGCATAGTGGCCCTTATTTTTGTTGTGCTTTCTGCTTTGTATTTTGAAATATCAGTATTTTGTGCTTTAAGGCCATTAGATTTCTCAAGACCCAGCTCAATTCAACCTGTTTCTTCTGGGTACTTACATATTTGTGATTCTTGCTACTAGTGTGCACTTGAACTCTGGTCCCAATTGGTTCATTGAGTGGTTGTTGTAATAGTTAATGTTCTCTGAGAGCATATTAAGTACCTGGAGTATTTCTGAACCTGTAACCTATGGAAAACGTATGGTTCAGTTAGCACGGCAGAGATAAGGTTGCCTGGATGCAGGGGAACAGCCAAAAGATAGCTGCAAGCTGATATAGAGCAGGACCCTATCTCAAAGCCCACCTTCTGCTGGCCCACAGCTCTGCTAGTCCCTTCCAGGTGGTTTCCTTCTTTGTGAAAAAAGTAGCTTTACTTTATTTCCCCCCCTGAAATTGAGATCTTCCTGTCTCAACCTCCTGAGTGCTAGGTTACATTTGCATTGGACATCATAACTTCCCTCCCTCCCTCCTTCCTTCCTTCCTTTTTTTTTTTTAAGGATCTCGCTATGTTTCTAAACTTAATCTCAAACTCCTGAGCTCATGATCCTCTTGCATTGGCCTCCAAAGCAGGTGAGACTATAAGCACATGCCTCCACCTTTGTCTGTAGATTTTAAAAATGAAAATAAAATTCAGAACTGGGCATAATCGCAGGCATTGGGTGGGAGGCTGAGGCAAGAGGGTTGCCATGAGGTTAGCCTGGTCTACATAATGTACTCAAGACCAGCCCAGATTAGAGAGTGAGACACTGACTTAAAAAACTCGCACATAAAATGAATAAATATAAATAAATTACATAAAAGTACATAAAATTCTCCATTTTAAAATGGAGAATTCAGTGCAATGTATACACTTTGGTGTTGTGCAAATATCACCTCTCTAATTCCAGAACATTTTTTATCACCACCAAAAGAAACCCTTTATCTATTAAGCAGCTATTTTTTATCCCCATTTCTAGAAACCAACAGCCTGTTTTCTTGCCTGTTTTATGTCTTATATAAAACAAGATTGTGTAATATGTGGCCTTTTGTAAAGTCTTCCTCCTTTGACTTGGCCTATGTTTTCTAAAGTTCTTTCTCTGGTTGAATGATTCAATTGTGTTTACATACCACACGTAGTTCTATTCATCTATTGGTAGACATTTGGGCTCTGTCTTCTTTTTGGTTGTTGTGAACACTGCTGTTTGTGAACGTGCTTGCACATGCATTTGTTTGAGCACCTGTTTTTGGGTTTATGCTCAGGAATAGAATTGCTTGGTCATATAATAAATGCTGTTCAACTTCTTGAGGAACCACCAAGCTGTTTCCCATAACAGGTGAACTCATTTACATCTACACTAGTAATGTTTGAGGGATTGGGTTTCTCTGTTCTTGCTGACACTTGCACATTTTAAAAATGATGGTCACCCTTGTACGAATAAAGTGATGTTACAGTTAAGTTTTCCTTTTCTCTACTGACTAATCATGAGCATTTCATGTACCTTTGGTGATTTGTCTATCTATTTTGGATGTTGGTGTTTTTATTATCTTTCTGTTCTTCATCTGTAGGATTTCTTCATCTGTTCTGGACAGCAGACCTTTTCTTTGTCCTTTCCGTTTTGTAGATTGTCATTTTACTTCTGAGTAATATCTGCTGCTGCACAAACTCTCTCCTTCCTTCCTTCCTTCCTTCCTTCCTTCCTTCCTTCCTTCCTTCCTTCCTTCCTTCCTTCCTTCCTTCCTTCCTTGCTTTTCGAGGTAGTGTTTCTCTGTGTAGTCCTGCCCATTCTGGAACTCGATCTGTAGACCAGGCTGGCCTCAAACTCAGAGATCTGCCTCTCTCTGCCTCTGGAATGCTGAGGTTAAAGTGGTGTGCCACCACAACTAGCTCCTGTGGGGGAAAAAAATGTGTGTGTCGTGTGTGT
This sequence comes from Neotoma lepida, assembly GCA_001675575.1. NCBI lineage: Eukaryota > Metazoa > Chordata > Mammalia > Rodentia > Cricetidae > Neotoma > Neotoma lepida. The sequence continues at coordinate 126,372 of LZPO01116998.1, read as the reverse complement.
AGGTGGCTACAGAGGCCAGAAGATTACTTTAGATCTCCTGGCCTTATTTGTAGTTTGTGTTTGTGAGATATCTGATGTGGGTGCTGGGAACTGAACTCTAGTCCTCTTGAAGAGCAGTCAGTGCTTTTATTACTGAACCATCTCTCCAGCCCCTGCTCTACAAATTCTTAAAAGTTTGATAAAATTCAGATGGTCTCTTTTTCTTTTGTTGCTGTGTTTCCCGGCTCACAGCCATTAACTTACCTTCTGTGTTTTGCTAGTGTTCAGTTTAGCTGTTCTACCTCCATCATTAATATGCTTTAGGTAAATTTTTATACATGGTCTCCTCAGTCTCCTGCATGTGGGTTTAGCTTTGGTTTTTTAAAGTAATTAATATTTTTTTGGGGGGGTGTCAGAAACTACACAGAAACTACTACAGTTTCAGCATAACTGGCATAAACTGGCATTTTCTCATTGGTTTCTGTTTGGTGAAGGCCTGGGTTGGCTGGGGCTGGGAGCAGGAGAGGCTAGAGGCTGCACTAATGAAGCCAAAAGCAAGCTGGGCCAGGTCTCCAGGAAGGGGCTGGCAGGCTGTGGACCACCAGAGCAGGTAGGAGGTTTTGAGGTAAAGTTTTGCTTTGTAAACCAGCTTAATATAGAACCTCATAGAATATAAAGCCTCAGGCTTTCCCAGAGGTCATTATGTAGCCCAGGTTGGCTCAAATTCATGGCAATGCTCCTGCCTCAGCCTCCCAAGTTTGGGATTTACAGATGTGGGCAGTGCTCCTGGCCTTATTTTTTCATGAAAGAAAATAAAATCTGACACTAATAAATGTCAGAGGGGAAGGGGAGGGTGTCATCTTGGTCTTTAAAAAAGAAAAGAAAAACCGTAAATATGTCTTTGGAAGTGTACATAATAACTGATGATTTAGATCTTTTTAGCAGTTTTTCTTGTGTTCTGTAAAATATAAGATTTTGTTTGAAAGAATTCCCAGGAATGTTGGAGGCAAGCAATTGCCCACATACTGCTGACCTCGTGCTTCTGCTGCCAGAGAAATACAACTAGCAATTTATCAACTTTTCTTATGTTCTTTTTGTATGTCTAGTTTTCATGTCTGTAGTCTATAAATACATAGAAAAAGATGTGCCCACATAAACAAAATCAGCAGTTTGTTACAAGCAAGTTGTAGAGCAGAGTGAATTAAAGCTTTGTTTTCTCTGTGCACCTCAGGTTGTTTAAACATTAAGGGTATTTGGTGTTCTTTTTGCAGATAAACTCAGAAAGAAAGGCTGGGAATGTAGTTCAGACAATGTGCTTAGCATGCACAAAGCCTTGGTTTCAGTCCCTAGCCCCCAAATAAATTAAGTAAATAAGCAAATAGATAAAATAAAAAAGTGTAAAAGAATTCTAAAGTAACTTATTGGGGCTGGAGAGATGTCTCAGTGGTCAGAAGCATGCAATGGACCTGGGTTCAGTTCCCATCCACATAGTGGCCCACAACTGTCCGTGACTCCATTCTCAGGAGATCCAACACCTTCTTCTGACCAACATGGGCACCATACATGACCATGCAGCACATACATACATACATACATGCAGGCAAAACATGCACACGTAAATACATCTTGGAAAAAGTAGTTTTTTCTGGAGAGGGAGAGGGAGAGGGAGAGGGAGGGGGTAGAGGGAGAGAGAGAGAGAGAGAGAGAGAGAGAGAGAGAGAGAGAGAGAGAGAGAGAGAGAGAGAGAGAGAGAGAGAGCGCCAGCGCGAGCGCGTGAGAGCGCATATACAGGGAATTGCACCTAGGGCCCCATTTATCCTAATCACACATTTTAACATTGAGCTACCCCACAGCATAATGTTTCAATTATTTTGGCTTTAAAACAGATTTTTTAAAAAAACTCAAACAGCTGATAATTTTATTTTCACATTTCATCATACAAATGAAAACTGTGCATTTTTATCCTGTTTCTCTCCTTCAAAACTATTCTCTTTGCTAGGAAGGGGGAAGTTGTCTTTATCATACAGCTAGAAAACACACAGGCTCAGTACAAGATTTCCTGGGGAAAGAGAAATAAAGTAAATAAAGTAAAATAAACCCAACAAGGAACCCATCTGCTCTGTCTGTCTAGCTTGGTCATTCCAGGCCGAGTGGGCACTGTTGTGGGGCTAACGGACGTCTCATAATTGGAGGACTGCACATCTTGGGCATGTGGTCTTCCATGTTTGGCCCTATTCCTGGAGCCAGTCCCCTGAGCATCATCCCAGGAGGAGGAGGGTCCATCATTGGTACCATGGGAGGGTCTGTCCTGTTGGGTGTGGGTATCATACCAGATCGAGGAGGATCAGAGACTGGGAGGAAGCAGGATCATGGCCCCTGCAGAAGGAGGAACAGAGGATGGGGCTGGAAGTGTCTTTCCCTGTTGAAATGCAGCTGTTGTTTTGTCCGTCAGGCTCTTGGCCTGCTCTTCATCCATTTCTGGTAGTANTTTTCACATCCTCTTTCCTACCACTGCAGTGTGCCTTTCTCATAGATCAAGAATCATGGGTAAGATAGGTATTTGTAATGGTTTGAATAGGAATGACCCCCATAGGCTCTTAGATTTGAAGGCGTGGTCACTGTTTGAAAGGATTAGGGGATATGGCCTTGTTGGAGAAAGTGTGTCACTGGGGGTGGGCTTTGAGATTTCAAAAGCCCATGCCAAGCCCTGAGTTTCCCTCTCAGCCAGAAGATCAGGATGTAGCTCTCAGCTACCTCTCGAGCACCATTTCTGCTTGTGTGAGTCATGCTTCCTGCCATGGTGATAATGGACTAAACCTCTGAACCTGTAAGTGTGCCTCAATTAAATGTTTTCCTTTATAAGAGTTGCCATGGTCATGGTATCTCTTCCCAGCAATAGAACAGGGACTAAGAGAGTATTGCAGTAGTCACAACAAAACTTGGACGTGTTACTCTGCAGGCTGTTGGCCACCCAGTTCTTTGCCACCAGTAAATGATTAAGGCAGCTTTTTGTTTTGTTTTGTTTTGTTTTTCAAGACAGGGTTTCTCTGTGTAGCTTTGGCTCCTTTCCTGGAACTCACTTGGTAGGCCAGGCTGGCCTCGAACTCACAGAGATCAGCCTGCCTCTGCCTCCCGAATGCTGGGATTAAAGGCGTATGCCACCACTGCCCAGCTTAAGGCAGCTTTTTTTTAAAAAGTAGAAATAGATAATTGATTAGAAACAAGCAGTATATGTCTAATATATAATAACACTTTAAGAAATGGTTATGCTTTATTGTTTTTTATTTTGTTTGTGTGAGTATATTTTATATGTATATGTTGTGTATGGTGTGTGTGTGTAGTGCACATGGGTGTGTGGATGCATACATCCTTGTGCTTGCTTGGAGATCAGAGGATTATTGGGTGTCCTCTTCTGTCACTCTCTACTCTGTTCCTTTGAGACAAGGTATCACACTGACCCTGGAGCTAGGTGGTAGGCAGCAAGCCCAGTCAGTCCTCATCTCTACTCTCCACAACACTAGAGCTATAGTGCATACGTGACCATGCTCCTCTCTTCACTTAGATCTGAACTCAGGTCCTCATGTTTGTATAAAGCAAGTACTCCTACCCATTGATCCATCTTTCCAGCCCTAATTATGAATATTTTAGAAATGTTAAGGTATTTAACATATTCTGAATAACTAAACTATTAAATGAATATAGTCTTTAATACATTGAAATATGGAATTTTTTGAAGCTCTGTACCTTTCAGTTGTTTCAGATGATTCCTTGCTTATGAATGTCTGTAGTTGGTTAAAATATATCCATTTTCAACTTTGTAGTTGAATTTAATTTTTTCTAACCTCAAGATATAGTAGACATGAAATATTCCTTTACCCCCAAATTCTGTGTGTTTTTCCTAAGGTTTTGTTGATCTTGGGAATGACTGTTATGATCTGTGAAATTTTTTATCATTTTTATCAGAGCTGGTTCTTTCCTTGGATTCTGAGTATCACACTCAGGTCACCAAGCATGGTGGCAACCACCTCTGTCTGTGGAGCCATCTTACTGGCCCTCTTTAAAACTTTTTGGAAAACCTTTGCTTCCAGTTGTTTCTATAACCAATTCTTTGTGGTTCCAAGTTTCTTATTTGTTTTTATTTGAAGCAAGCTCTCTTTTGTTGTCTGCAGCTCAACATGTAGCCCGTGCTGTCCTTAAACTCACAGTGATCCATCCCTCTGCCTCAGACTCCTGAGGACTGCCATGAGCTACCATGGATGGCTTTGAATTCTTTTTCTAGTCATCNGTCCATAATTTCATTCCATACGTATGTATAGATATAGATACTTATACTATACTTTGATATTTATTCTCCCAGTACTGCCTCCTATTATCTCCTCTTTTCCCTTTCTCACTCCCACTGAATCTCTCTTCTTCCCAGAAAGTCTCCTTCCCTTGAGGCACTATCTCACTCTCTCACTATGTAGCCTCACCACTCACCATATAGACCACTAGACTGGCTTTGAATTCTGCTGGGATTAAAGATGTGTCCCACCATGCCTGGCATTTAATTTGGGCTGCCTGCTGGAGTGTGGGTAAGGGTGTTTTCTTTTAAGACGGGGTCTTATATATCCCAGGCTGGCCTTGAAATTACTGTGTACCTGCTATTTTTTTCCTTGTAATGAGATTATTAAGATAGAAATATAGAAAGGTCATTGTTAGTATTTTGCTAGTGTGTGTGTGTGTGTGTGTGTGTGTGTGTGTGTGTGTGTGTGTGTGTGTTTGTGTCTGTGCGCGCGCACGCGAGCAGGATCTCAGTAATCCAGGCTGGACTTCAACTTGCTGTTTAGCCACAGATGATCTTGAACTCCCGATTCTCCTGGCTCTGTATCTTGAGTGTTAGAATTGCAGGTTGATGCCATCATACTTGGCCATATTCTAAGATTTTGTTTCTTTTCTTTTAATGCTTCTTGGTCTTCTGGAGACAGAGTCTTGTCTGTAGCCCTGGCTGGCTTGGAGCTATCTATAAGGCTAGCCTTGAACTTGCAATGGTCTTTCTGCCTCTGAACACCGGGATGATAGTGCCACCACACTTAACCATTTGAAAATTCTTACACCCCTTTTACTTTTCTCATCTCATGTATCACATAAGTCAAACTTACTTGGAAAAATTGTTTTTGCTCTTATTCATAAGGATTTTCTTGTCAGGTGTGGCAACGGTGGCCTCATACTTAGGAGGCAGAGGCAGGTAGATCTCTGAGTTTAAGGCCAGCCTGGGCTACATAAAGAGTCAGCTAGAGATACACAGTGAGACTCTATCTCAATAAAAAATTCTCTTCCCTCTTGTCATATTCATTTTTTTCATAATATTTACTTACAACCTGCAGTTAGGCGGTATGGATAGAGTACTAATTGACAAATTATACTATTAATACATTCTAGTAGGAGAGACCGAAGTCACAAAGAAATAATTCCAGATATTGCTATTAAAAGGAATGGCTAGGTCACTGTGTCCCTAACACACAGAACTGCACAAGATTACAGCTGAAGGATAACAAATGTTTGAAAGTTAAGTTATATATAAAGTTATGAGTTAAACTACATTTTGGTCCAGCCCATGTGCTTGTCCTGCATGGTGAGTTTCCAGAAGCCTGTATCCTCAAGATGCAAGCTAAAGAAGCTGTTTTCTCCTGCCTCCAGCCTTGTTACCTCCCTGTCTGANCAGCAGCAGGAGCTGTTGGGAATGCAGAGACCCTCCAAGATAGTGTCTTATTATCTGATATAAGATGCTGTCTCACTGTCTAATAAACCAATCTTACCGTCTCTTAAGGAAGGAATCCCATTAAAGAGAGGAGTTCTGTTTCTAACCCAACTGAAGACTTCAGGAAGTTGTGAGCCCTTCCCAAAATTTCACTACCCAAGAAGTTAGTCATCCGGGAAACAGTCTCTGTCACCTAGGCAGTTAGTCTGGTTGAGTCAGAGTGGGTCACTCTGTGTAAGTAAAGCTTAAGAAGCAGCCATTCTCCCTTGGATTTCTCATGGCACAAGCTGTGGTGCTTCCTGCCTTCTATAGCACTCTGGAAGTTTGTTTGTCTTGTTTCTACATCCTGTGAGATATTATTCATTTAGCACTCCTCCCTTATAAACTGAATTTTCAAAGTAATTTCCTTGCAAGACTGAAAGGGGGACGTGTCAGTTTTAGAGATTGTGGTGCCCAGGTCCTCTTTAAATCCAGGCTCCTGGTAGAGGATTCTCCTGCCCATGTTTAGTGGTGGCACTGGTGAGAATCCCCTGTCTGACACAATGAATTAGCTTGGGGATGGGAGTTAAGGTTTTGGGTTTTCTTTGTTTGTTTGTTTTGTTTTTTGAGAGAAAGTTTCTCTGTGTAACAGCCTTGGTTGTCTTAGAACTCATTCTATAGTCCAGGCTGGTCTCAAATTCACAGAGATCCTCCTGCCTCTGCCTCCCTGTGCTGGTATTAAAGCCCAGTGAGATTCAAGTTTTCTTAAAAAATATTTAGTTCTATTTTTTTGAGACAGGATTTCATAACACATCCCAGGCTGGCCTCATATTTGCTAAATAGCTAAGGATGACATTGAGTTTCTGGTCTTGTCTAGACTTTCCAAGTGTTGGAATTTACAGGATATACCACAGCAGCTGGTTGAGATTCAAGCTTAAACACTAAGTTTATTTGTTTCTTATATACAAAACCCAAATATAGTTTTAGATAATAATTTAGTGTATGAAACAAAATTTTATGATGTGGAATTTCCTACTCAGTGTCGTGGCAACACAAAAACGTAATAGTTTTCAGAACCTTTTAGGGTGTGTGTGTGTGTGTGTGTGTGTGTGTGTGTGTGTGTGCGCGCACCAGAGGCCAATATTGGGTATCTTCCTCAATTGTCCTCCACCTTATGTTTTGAAATGAGGTCTCTCACTGAATCTGGGGCTCACAGGTTATCTAGGCCATTTTGCTAGTGAGCATCGAAGAATCCCCTGTGTCTGCTCCTCAGTACTGGGATTACAGTAGAGCACCACCACACCCAGCCTTTATGTGGGTGCTGGAAGTCCGAACTCATGTCTTCGTTACTGACTGAGCCATCTCCTTATCCCATTTTGGGGTTTTGAATTGGGATGCTCAGCTTATTTTGAAAGAGACTTGACAGTGCATTGGGAAGTCTTTTCATTCCCCATTTCTTCTGTTTTCCTCTCCTGAATCTTCTTAGTCCTCACTTAACTTATTTACTTTTTGCATTTCTATAACTGATATCTCTTCAGTTATCTGTGTCTGGAAAGTAATTGCCAAGTAAAAGTGATATTCCACTGTTCTATTTTTTGTAAAATTGTAAGTAGCCATGAAAGTTTCATCCCCCAACCTCAGTCCTTCCCTGAAGGGCAGACTGTTCAAGCTTGTAGATTTGAAGACTACCTTAAATGCTATGTTCTCTGTCATTTAAAATTTATTTATTTTTGAGAGTTTCATACATTGAATACTGTATTTACATCATTTCATTCCTCCCCCTCTTCTACTCTAATTCTTCTTGTCTCCCTCAACTCCATTTCATATTCCTGACCTCTTCTTGTCTAACTACTATTGCTACGTGTGTTTCTTTATAGGTGTGAGAGTTGTGTGGATTTACTGTTCGTGAGAGGAGCCGGGAACTGTCCTGAGTGTGGTACTCCACTGAGAAAGAGCAACTTCCGGGTACAGCTCTTTGAAGATCCCACCGTTGACAAGGAGGTTGAGATTCGGAAAAAAGTGCTAAAGATGTAAGTGTTATTGTTGAGAGATTGTCCAACCAAGAAAACTTTAACAGTTATTTCAGTAGTCGTTATTTGCTCATGTGATTTTGAACAGATTGGCAAGTACCAAAGTTATAAAATCATCTGTATACCTATTTTACAAAATTTATTGTTTATAGTAACTGTAACATCTAACCTTTGTTAAAGAAGAACTTTCTTCATGAATTTCCGTGTCATCCTTGCACAAGGGCCATGCTACTCTCTGTATCATTCCAATTTTAGTCTATGCGCTGCCTAAGTGAGCACAGGAAGAACTTTCTTGGTGTTTTCACAATTTATCTATTTGCTATCTATTATTTAATTAACAATATCTGTGTTATATGTATTAGCAGTAATTAAGAAATGGTGTGTAAGATAGCTATAAGCCTTGTTCTCATGNGGCTTACTAGTAAAGTGGTGTGGGATATTAAGGAGTTAGAAAATAAAGTAGCAAACAAAACAAANTTACTCTAAGGACTGAAGAGGTAACATTTAAGTTTCAGTTTGAAGNTTATTTAGAGACACTAAAATATTAGGTATACTTTATTTTTGCATGTATGTGGGTGCATTTTTCTGATTTGTTAGGAGTTTTGAGGTTTATTTTATTTGCCCTTTTGTTATAAGGTACTTTATTATTTTTAAATTAATACATTTTCTTAAGGTTTTGTTTTTGGTGTTGGGGGATTGAACCCAATGCCTTGGGTACTCTAAGCATATGCTCTGCCTCTGAGCCACACAGCTAACTCATGATTGACTTTTTTTTCCTCCTGAGACAGACCTGAGACAGGGTTTCTCTGTGTGGCCCTGGATGTTCTGGAACTCACCCTGTAGACAAGGATGGCCTCTAACTCAGAGGTCTACCTGCCTTTGCCTTCCGAGTGTGTACCTGTGTGTAGGTGTGTATAGATGAGTGCTGGTGCTCTGGGAGCTAGAGGTGTTGTGTTGGCTCCACTAGGAGCTGGAGTTACAGGCAGTTATAAACCACCAGATGTGGGTGCTGGGAACTGAACT
>LZPO01116998.1:97790-117431 GCA_001675575.1 Neotoma lepida | reverse complement strand
CTCGGTAGCCCAGGCTGGCCTCGAACTCACGAGATCCGCCTGCCCCTGCCTCCCGAGTGCTGGGATTAAAGACGTGCGCCACCACCGCCCGGCGAGGTCACACCTCTTAAACATTCCTTATATCTGTCAAAAGAGTGAATTAAACATCCTTGTTTCTTGAGTAGTTGGTGTCTTACTATAAAGAAAGGTGCAGCAAATCCAGATCCAAAGTACAAGGTCCTCATAGCTGGTAGGCACTGCTTGTTTTCCACTGAAAGTGGCAAGGTCTTCCCCAGGCCCTCCCCTCCTCCTGGTGCTGCAGCAGACCTCGGAGATGGTGGACCCCAGATGCTCTGGCTAGCATGCTACTGCTGGAAGTTCTACAAGGGTACAGAGAAGGAAGGCAGAAGAAAGGGCTGCAACACTCCTTTCTTTGTTCACGACCTTGCTATTCTGAGCATAATACAGACTCCTAACCACTGAGCTACCTCTCCAGCCCCTTTCAGTTATTGTTTGGGTGGCATGCATTTTACTAATGGCTTAGTGACATCTTCCTAAATACTGAATTGATAATACTTCTGTGGTGATATTTGTGCTCTAATTAATAAAGCTTGCCTGGAAATCAGAGGAAAAAGCCAGCCACTATATTAAACATAGAAGTCAGGCAATGGTAGCACATGCTTTTAATCCTATCATTCAGGAGGCAGGGATCTGTCCTTATCTCTGTGAGTTCAAGGTCACACTGGGAACAGAGGCAGGCATGGCAGCACACTCCTTAAATTCCAACACTAGTTAATCATAAGGGTTTGGAGGTCTGTACAGACAGATAGGAAGTGACAGAGCTGAGCAGGAAGAGGAAGTGATGTAGCTGGACAGAGAGCAAATGCGATAGCAGAACAGAAAGGCATATAGGCACGGGTATACAGGAAGTAGGTCTCTTTGGAAGCTGAGGGTTGGTAAGGTGAGGTTGGCTGTGGCTTTCCCTATTCCTCTGATCTCTCAGGTTTTAACCCCGATATCTGGCTCCAGGTTTTTTATTTAATAAGACCATTTAGCAATTCATCTACATACTTCATCATTGGCCAGCTCTTACTTCAAGAAGTCATCTTTTCATTCTGATCGTTTACCTTTAACCTTTTCAGTTTTGTTATTATTCACTGATACATTACAATATTTATATATTTTATGACATGTTTTTTAGGTCACTATTGTCATGAAAAACTTTTTCATTTGAGCTTCAGTTTTCTGTAATTAATGACTATAATAAATAAATAATATAATTTTTAATGATATGTCTTACTTAAGTTCATTTCACATCCCTGAAGCACCTCATTAAATCTTTTTCTTTAAGTCCTTTAAGAATTGTCATGTGATAGCATTCTCTTCTGATTCTACATCTTCTGTGTAATCATAAGAATTTTCAGAACAGTGATTTTGGGTTGCATGCATAGCTTTGTGGTAGAACACATGCTTATCATGAACAGAGTCAACCTTCCACACCCCACAAAAGAACCAGAAAAACAAAACAAAACAAAACAAAAACTAACCCAACAAAACCTCCCTCAAACCCAGCTTGCATTCTAGTTATAAACCTAGCATCAAGAAAACAATGTTTTACACAGTAAACAATCTCTTTCTATATATCATGCATGAATTAAGTAGGGATGAGCAAGCTGGTTATATAAAATGGTCTACAATGATCTATATAACTTTGATTTTTTTTCCTCTGTAGATACAATAAAAGAGAAGAAGATTTCCCTAGTCTACGAGAGTATAATGATTTCCTGGAAGAAGTGGAAGAAATTGGTATGTTTTAATTTGATGTGCTGGCCTTGAGCTCTTGTGCTGCTGTCCTTTAGATGCCTAGACAATGTCTCACACAGAAGGCTCCTGATGGTTTTGTTGTGGTAGCCCATGTTTACAGGTTACTTTCTTTTTCATAAATTACATTTGTCAAATTTAAATCATGCAAAGTAAAGGGTATTCTTAAGTAGTTTTGTCTTAGAGAAATTATTATAGAGGCAATACTTCTTAGCTGGGAGGAAGGGTGTGTCATGTACCAATTCTACCAAAGCAGGTTAAGCAAAAGGAAATACTTTGACTTACCTTGTAGGATTTCTGTTAACTTTGACTGTGATAACAAAAGATAAAAATGTTTATTACTGTTTATGCTTCTGTGGAACAGCAGGCTGGGAAGACTTTGTGACTGAGGAGTAGCATTTTACTAGTCAGTGTTTTCCAGGCAGATGTATAATGATCTTAGTACTTCTTTTCAATGTGATTAGTCATAAGTGTTTTCCTCACGAAAGTATGTTGTCTCTGCTTGCTTCACTCACTTTCAGTGCTGGTTAGGGATTGAGCCTTGTTTCTGTTTTGCTAAAGAGAATTGCAGAACTGTTAAAAGATATGGAAGTTGTTATATATTGATTAAAAAATTATGGTTTTTAAAGTTGTGATAATTAAAGCTGTTGAGATGATCAGCTTACCGCCACACCTGAAGACTTGAGTTCCATTCTGGGACCCACAAAGTGGAAGGAGAGCACCAACTCCCCGAGTTGTCTGACCCACACATGTGCACTAAATAAATTAATGTAAAGCATGTATTAAATAAGTAAATATAAAACAAAAGGTCACTGTATTTTTTTACAAAGTACAGGTTTGGAAATGATATAAGGGTGTAGCCTATGAAAATTAAACAGAAACAAGATTGAACAGTCATCTTTTTATTCTCCCAATTCATAACTTTATTATTAAAATATAATAAAAAGAATCATTAGAAGGTTTTTTTATACATGGTAAATTAAAAAATTCAAATTCTTTAGGTATTAGTATTACAATTCAAAAAAATTTCCTTCTGAGAAAGTTTAGATATCTCTTTCTTACTAGGACTTTTCTAAAATGTCCAAGTTATTTGTTATGCCACAGTAGAAGCATGTACAGAACATAATTTAAAATTTTTTTCTGATGTGTTTTAGTGCCTCAGAACTGTTACTTTTCATTCTAAATGCAGTCCTATGTACTTTATATATATATATATATTAGCAACCATGAGTACCTGTGGGTTTACTAAGAAGATGGTAGAATTGTGAATGCTGAAACAAAGAGGGGCATTAGATACAGACTGAAGATGCTCAGGAATAGAACAAGCAGGAGGATTGCTGTCACAAAGAAACGGTTTACATATAGACTAAAAGAAGGCAACAGTACAGGGCAAGTTGAACACACTGTTACAGTTCTAGCCAAGTATTCTAGGCAGCTGAAGGAAATTGAAGGACAGAGAAACTGTGGACCAGATTTAAGGGGTGAAACAGCAAGGGGACCTTGATTTTTCATGGAGTTCTGTTTGAGCCTATTTATGTACTTTTTTTTTTTTTTTCTGTGAGATGAACTAATCTGAAGGAATGAGCAACCTGAGGCCCACAGGTTCATGTTTAGAAGTAGACACTAGCAACAGGACAGAGTAAGCTTGGATAGTGTGACTATACAACATGTAATACTTTCTTCCTTTTCTTTGAGATGGAGTCTCACTGGGTGGCCTTGGATGTTCTGAGAACTATTATGTAGGTCAGGTTGGTTTTGAGCTTGCAGAGTCTTCCTGCTTCTGCTTCCCAGAGTCTGAGATTACAGGCATGCACCATCACAGCTGGCCTATATTTTCTCCTTTTCTATGTGCATGTGGGTATAGATACCCATGCATGTGCATATGGAGGCCAGAGGTCAATGTTGAGTGTCTTTTTCTGTCATTCTCCACTTCTTTTCTTGAGACAGGGTCCCTTGCTGAATGCCCCTCACCTATTGGCTAGACTGTCTGGGGAGCAGGCCCCTGGGATTTTCCCATCTCTGAATGCCAGTGCTGGGGTTACAGGTCTATGCTGCTGTGCCTTGGTTTTTATGTGGGTACTGGGGATCCAAACTCAAGTTCTTGTGCTTGTATAGCAAGCACTTTACCCAGTGAGCCACCATTTTACCCTGTAATACTTGACCAGATACAAACCTACAGACCAGTGCATTTGATCTGAAAATGATTATGCCATTATATATATTTCCTGAAGGTGTGTCTGGAAAGTATATAGAAACTCTGACCCANTGTCTAGTTAATTGTCTCATTGGACAGCTGACATTTCCATAGACTGTGCTGGCTCATGCCAAAGCATAATGATGCATAGTAAGTGCTTTCCATTAAAAGCTGTCCTCAAGTTCGTCTCTGTTCTGCTTTCCAGTTCAGTTATATACCATGAATTATTTGCACCAGTGATCAAGCTTTTTTAGGTCAATTGTGCTTATTATCTTATGCAATTTAGTCCAATAATGTATAAGGCTGGGAAAATTATACAACTATGTGCTTTTGCTTCCCTTAAAAACGTGGAACCAGCACTGTAGATGGTAGTTACAATTTATATAAGAAAGAAACTGAACTCCTATTAAAGACTAGACATTGGCTATCTATTATTCAGTTGGAGATTGACTGTTTTTGTTAGTTTCTTTTTTATTGCTGAGATGGAACACCATGACCAAGGTAATTTATGAAAGATAGTTTAATTGGGCTCACAGTTCCAGAGGGTCAGAATCCATGATGGTGGAGCAAAGGCACGGAGGGAGGAGCTGCAACCGAGACTTAGATCTTGATCTACGAACAGGAGACAGAAAATACCCTGGAAATGATTTGAATCTTTTGAAACCTCAAAGTCTCCCTGTAGTGACACACCTCCTCTAACAAGATCATACTTCCTAATCCTTCTCAAACAGTTCCATCAACTGGGGACCAAGTATTCAAACATATGAACCTATTAGGGCCATTCTTATTCAAGGTACCACATTGCTATATTAGTCAGGGTTTTCTAGAAGAATAGAATCAGTAGAATAAAAATTATATTAATTCATTTTCCATATGATGTAATTAAATTAGCTTTTATTGAAATAGTAACAATAGCTGTCTCACATCTGAGAGACCGCAAAACCTGTAGTTGCTTGGTCCTTGAGACTGGACAGTTTTCCACAATCAGAGTAGTCCCACAATGACTGTCTCACGCTGGAGAAGTTGACAACTCAGTAGTTGCTTAGTCTATGAGGCTCGGTGCCTCAGCAGCCCCAGTATGGTGCTGAAGACCTAGAGGATTGTTGGAGAGCTACTGTTCTGCAGTCACTGATAGAAAGAAGCCTGGAAGTGCTGGTCCTAATATCAACAAAGGAATTGCCAGCAGCAGCAGCAGCAGGGGAAATTCACTCGGCAGCAAGAGGGAGGCCAAGCAAGCCAAAAGCTATTAATCTTCCTTCTGCTATGTCCCTTTTGTTATCTTGGCTGCCACCAGAAGGTGCCACCCACATTTGGTGTGGTCTTCCCGCTTCTATTAAGGTAATCAGTATAATATCTCAGGTAAGGCTTATTGCTCAGATGTTTATAATTTGTGACAAGCTGACGTTAAAACCAACTGTCACAACTGCATAGTTATGGTGTGTTTTTTTTTTTCAGTTAAAATAATCTGAGTGAGGAGGTAAGGAGGAAAGCAGAGGGGCAGAGAAGGGAAGAGAAGAGGGAGGAGAGGAGATTTATCAAACTCAAAAGCTTCACTGAGCAAGGGAGACAACAGAATAAAGAAGACAGTCCACAGAAGGGGAGAAAACTTTTGCAAACCATACAGCTACTGTTAACTCCTGCATTAGTTCCTTTTCTATTGCTGTGATAAAGTACCATGACCTAGGCAAGTTTTAGAAGAGTTTATTTTGACTTACTGTCCCAGAGGGAAGCATGGCAACAAGCAGCAGACATGGTACCTTGAGCAGACGCTGAGGACTCACATCTTGAACCTCATGCCTNGATCAGAGAGCGCACACACTGGGAATGGCAGGAGTGTTCAAACTCTCACGGCCCAGCTCCAGTGATGTCCTCCCTCCAATAAGACGCCGCCTTCTAAGACTTCCTGAGCAGCACCACCAGCTGGGACCAAGCATTCTAATGCCTGAGGCTATGGGGGATATCTCATTCAAATCACCACATCTCTGAAATGTACAAGACCCTTTGACAACTCAATGGCAAGAACACAAATAACCTTATTAACAAGTTGACATTTCTCTAAAGGAAACATACAAATAGCTAACAGGTATATGCAACATTGCTCAACATAACTAATTATCAGGAAAATGCAAATTAAAATCATAATTAGATACCACCTGTCAAATGGTCCCACTGCAAAAAAAGAGCACGTGATATGATGGATTTGTTAATTAGCTTGCTATAGTAATTCCACATGTGTATGTACATATACCAAACATCACATTGTACTCTATACATATATATACAATTATTGTTCTTTAAAAAGGCTAGAGAGATGGTTCAGTGGTTAAGAGCACTGGCTGCTCTTCAGAGGACTCAGGTTTGATTCCCAGCACCTAGGTGGCATCACATAACTGTCTCTTACTCTGGTCCCAGGAGATCTGAAGCCTTCTTCTTGCCTTAGAGAGCACCAGATATGCACAAGTTGCAACAGACATGCATGTCGGCAAAACACCCATACTTATAAATACATGAATAAATTTTTTTCAAAAGGTAAATATGAAATAAGAAGCTGTAAACTTGGCTTTCAGTAAAATTTAGTCTGTGGCCCATAGTGAACCAGTGAGGTTTATAAGGGGAAACACCCCCAACCCCCAACCCCCCCACCCCGCCAAGACAGGGTTTCTCTGTGTATCCCGGCCATCCTGGAACTCGCTCTGTAGACCAGGCTGACCTTGAACTCACAGAGCTCCACCTGCTTCTGCCTCCCAAGTGCTCGGATTAGAGACGTGCACCACCACCTCCCAGCAAGGGGCCATTTCAGTAGTGTGGGTGAGGAATAAGAATATCATAGAATGGACAATAGTGGTGGGCATAGTAAAGAAGACATTTTAGAGAGAATATTCACTGATTTGACATCATAAGTTAGTTAGAAAGAATAGACAGATGACTTGAAATATGACCTTGAATACTTCAGTTCAGGGGTGTTAATAAAGATAACGCAAGTTGGAGCGCTGGGGAAGTAGGCAAAGTGCTTGCTGTGCAAGTGTGAGGACCTGAGTTCGACCCCTAGGACCCAGGTGAACGGTTCAGCTGTGCTGGCCTGTGCTTGTCATCCCAGTGCTAAGGAGGCAGAGACAGCAGATCCATGGGGATTGAGGCCAGCCAGCCTAGCCTTCTTGGCATGTTCTAGGCCAGTGAAATACCCTGCCTCAAGAAACAAGGTGGCTGGCTGCCATGAAAAATGACACCTAAGGTTGACCTCTGTCCTCCACATGCATGCATATTGTGTCTGCACCCTCTACATGACCCCTCCCCCCACAAAGATAATGAAAGTTGTGGAATTGTGTTTTTTATTGTTTTGTCTTGTTAGATGGGGAGTCTACAGAAATGAGTGATAGGATAAAGACATTAGTTTGGGGCCCATAAAACTGTTGGGTGTGGTTCTACCACTTTTGCATGTGGCATTGTTCTGATTGTTATTGTAGAAATAGAATTTCTTTCAAAATCTTGTTTCTGTAGCTGTCTACTTTGTGCTTTATTTATCTTTCAAAGATACTTTCATGTTCTTGCCATCTGTATTGACTTTCTCTGTTAATCAAAAGAACAAAATACCAATTTAATAAACACCTGCTGATTACCAGAGTTAGCTGCATGCACACTATAATTTTCAAAATTCTAAAAGAGACAGGCAATTATAGCCCTCTTGTATACAGAGAACAAGCACCAGAGCTCAAGTTGTGAATAGTGACTCAATAGTCTTCTCTCAGTGCTCTGAATGTACGTGATAGGCCTGATGAGTGGTTAGTAGTCTATGTCTGGAATATGGGATGCTGAGAAATAGCCAGAGGTGCAAGAGGAGCATGTAGATTTTGGCTTAGTGTGGTGATGTATGCATGCAATTCTAGTACCCAAAAGACTGAAACAAGTGGTCGTGACCAACCTAGGTTGCAAAGGAAACCCTGTCTCATAAAACAAACAAGCAAATGAAAGAGACCTCACACCAGCTAACTAGTCCACCACCAGTAAGGATGTTGTTTAGAGCTATTTTTTGACAGGTGTTAAGGAGTTTTGACTTTAGTTTTGTAGTAGAGGTGTAGCAGTAAGGATGCTTAAGCATACAGTGAGAGACTTAGAGATAGTAGATTAGTTCAGGTCTGAGGAGTCACAAAATGAAGATGAAGACATTTTGTTATATAAATATCATTATGAATTCCTTGAATAGCACATGTATAAAAATTAAAATGTGCAATTTTGAATAGTGATATCAAGAACTTA
Organism: Neotoma lepida; assembly: GCA_001675575.1. Lineage (NCBI taxonomy): Eukaryota > Metazoa > Chordata > Mammalia > Rodentia > Cricetidae > Neotoma > Neotoma lepida. Next base: position 109,183 of record LZPO01116998.1, on the reverse strand, counting down.
CAATAGAAGGCACACATGAAGATGAGCTTCCTTGTGGCATTAACAACAGGCCCTTCTCTGTGGGGATGACAATGTGCACATAGAACCTTTTGTTCCTCCTGGCCCCAGGGGTCTTCTCAAACGTTTGTTCTTAGCTTCATAATAACCAGATTATTCTTTGGGTGCAGAGAATACTTATTTTAAAAGGGTGAGAAAGCCTGAAGGGCTTTAATTGTAAATTCTGAATGTCAAAAGACTTTTAAAATTGTACTTAAATAGCATTAAATCTTCCAGAAAATATAATAGGTTTTTTGTTTGCTTTTAATTCTTGATTAGAGTCAGGTCAACATCTGAGCCATACCAGCAAACAGATAAAGGGTCAGACAGTTGTTACAGGAAGTCAGCTTCTGCCCCTTCTCTGAGGCTGCCGTGCCATCCCGATTCACTGTGGCTCAATACGCTTGCCTCATCTAAGATGTTTTTATGTTAATGATTCAATTTCATGATTCTTATTTTTGAGAGAAAGCGATTGTATTATTTGAGATCACGAGTCACCTCTGTTATATTGCTAATACCTCAATTTTCTAAGTTAATGAAATAAACATTGTCTATTTTGCTTTTATTGGGATTTATCATGGCATTTGTAATTACAAAAGAAACAAATTGCATCTAACCATATGAATTTAACTCAGAATTGACATTTACTTACTTTTTGGATTATATTTAATAACAGGTTTAAACCAGTAATAAACAGGAACATTCTAGTAGGTCTAACAAGACATGAACATTGGAAAAAATTATATATGATAGAAAGAAAGTAGAAGAGACTAGTAAGAAGTCATGTATTTTTGACATTCACAGAAGGGGAACTGTATCTGCAAAGTGATTTTCTATGTGTGTGTGTGTGTGGGGGGGTAAATTCCAAATCTTTTATTGGTAGAACTGTTTCTAACTCAAAGCATGTATTTCCATTGGCTCCTGGCTATCTTCAATTTTCATTTCTTTTAGACTTTTTTTTATTGATTCTTTGTGGATTTCACATTAGGTATCTCGATCCCATTCATCTCCTCATCCCTTCATATCCACCCTCTGCCCTTGCAACCTCCCCCACAAAATAAAATAAAATTTAAAAGAAAACTAAAAGACCAAAACCCAAACTAACACAGCAACAACAACAAAAGCCTTAGCATGGAAGCTGTAGTGTGACACAGTGAGTCACACAGTATACCCTTTAGTCCATACATCTTTACTTGTAAGTGTTCATTGCAATGAGTCTGGTTCGAGGCCTCTGGCATCTGCTACACCATCGCTAATGGGCTCTCACTGGGACTCCTCTTGGATATCCTGTTGTTGTCCTGTGTCATGGAGATGCTGCAGCTTTGGATTGGCAGGTCCAGCCCTTCATGTGCTCCAGCTGTTCATACATACATGTGGTGGTTGTTGGGGTGGGCCAACTCATAGCCCCGGTTCTGAGCCTGGGTGGTAGCTGGGTTGGTGAGCTGGCCAGCTTTTCCTCATCGACAACAGGGCGAGCTCTCCAGCACTGCCCCTGCTAGCTCACTCACTGCCGCAGGCAGCAAGGAGTGAGGCCAGTTCTCCTGCTCTCATGTCCTCTGGGCAGCTCAAACCACAACTACCCCACCAGGGGCCAGCTCTACTGTTTTACCCAGGCAGATACAGGGCTCGCTCTCCCGTGTATTGCAGGACCAACTCCCCCATTCTTGTGCCCCCAGTGCCGTCTCTCCTGCCTGTTGAAGGTGGCAAGGGACAGGGGGTGGGGCATCTTTCCCTCACCCTTGTCACAATATGGCAGACGAGAGTGGGTAGGGTCAGCTCTCCTGCCCTTCTGCTCCTAGGACTGGCTCACTCTCACAGGGTCAGCTCTGTTGTGTTGCCTGAGCGAGAGCGAGCGAGGTGCAGGGGCATCCCGTTCTCGTGATGGCTGCATTTGGTAAGGAGCAGGGCCAGCTCTCCCACCCGCCACAGGCAATGAGGGGTGGTGATGGGGGAGGGCAGCCCCTCCATATGACAGATAAGAGTGGGGTCAGATTTTTTTATGCACGTTTGAAGGGCCCGATCACCTGCGCCCCCATCAGCAAAGTGATTTGTAAAGGCACCTGTTGCAAACCTGTTGCCCGGAATCCCACCCCTGGAACCCGTGTGATGGAAGGATGGAACTGATGCCCACAGTTATCCTCTGACCTCCACATGCGCTCTGTGGAACACACACTCTTTCTCTTTTACTTAATAAATGTAAAAATACAACCCTATATCTGTAATGTATGAATTAGGCTAAGTGAGTTAATTAGGTCAAGTGCCTGTGTTACATATTCCATAGATGTTTGCAATATAAGGAAGGTAGACTTTGATTTATTTTTATTAACGTGTGTGTGTGTGTGACTCCATGTAAGTGCCAGTGTTCTTAGAAGGCAGAGGTGTCAGATACTCCTGGAGCTAGAGTTCAAGGTAGTCATGCCTGACCCAATAAGATTGATGGACGATTAAAAGACANAGGAGAACTGTGAAGACTAATAATCCAATGAGGAAGAAGTCTTCAAAATGCTGAATATTTGGCTTTTATAATCATCTTAAGATTTATATTTAAACTATTTCACGAGATTGTTTCCTTTCTTTTGCAGTCTTCAACTTGACCAACAATGTGGATTTGGAGAACACCAAAAAGAAAATGGAAATATATCAAAAGGAAAACAAAGATGTCATTCAGAAAAATAAGTTAAAGCTGGTTGGTTGCTAAGTATTTTCTTCTTTTGTATGAGTAACAAAACTTTTCACATAATACTTAAAGGATTTTATTAGTTCTTGGAGTGTTTCACACAGTGTAGTCTATGATTATATTCACCCCACCCTTTCTGACTCTTCCTCAATTTACCCTTCCCTTCCCTACCCACCCATTTTTGTGTCCTTTAAAAAAAGTATTTCAAAAGAAATTTATGCTGCTCAAATATTCTTGGATGTGTGGTCTTCCACTGGAGAGTTACCAGGAGCTATACTCTCAGAGAAAGCCGTTTCTCCCTCTCACAGCAGCTATTGGTTGCCAGTGGCTCCATGGCCCAACTTCGTCTCCACACTGGGATTTGGTCTGGCTTGGCCTTGCTGTCGATGTTGCTCTGAGGTCCCATGTGCAGCTACTCTGCTGTGTTCAGAAGCCACTGGTTCCTTGTAGCCCTCTACTTCCTCAGGCTCTTACACTCTTCCTGTTACCTTTTCTGCCCTGGGAGGGGTGTGCAGTGTATATATTCATTTAAGGGAACATTCTGCAGTTTCTTAGTGTTTATACCTGGCCAGTTGTGGATTCACTGTTAATCACCATCTACTATACATAGAAGTTTCTTAAATTAGGGTTGATAGATAACACTAAGTAATTAGGAGATGGTTTAACCCTATATCCATTTGGTGGCATAATAGTAGTGAATTCTCTCTTAGGGCCTATTACATGTCTACAAGCCATAAGTTCGTAGTCCAGCAATGGTGCCAAGTATGAATTCCATCTTGTGGAACAGGACTTAAATCCAATGAGAAAGTGGTTGGATTACTCTCATGACATTTGTGCCACTATTGTACTAGTGGCTATGTCTTTCCAGAACAGTTGTATCTCACAGGGTTCATAGCTGAGTAAGATTGATGATTAATTTTCTCTCTAGTAGGGTGCATAACACCTTCCAGTACTATGAAAGCTAGATAGTAGGAATAAAGCTTTTAGTTCCATTCTGGCCTGATTTGACCAAGTTCTAGGACTCAAGTATGTTTCTTTGCGCTGTCAAATTCTGGAAGGTGACCAATAGTATTGGTAATAGCCTATAATGTTTGGGGTTCTATGGGACCTCACTGGCCAATAATTCCAAAAGAAGTAACTCATACCTGGTATTGGGCTATTTATTTGTTAACCTCTCAAATTTTTTAGGGATATTGTTACCCTGTAATAGTGTAACTTAATTTTAACTCTTTATGTGTGTATATATTTTATATTTTAGCACGCTTCTATAGTAGTAGGTTTCCATATATCTTTTTTGAAAGGTCTTTAGTGTTATTTAGCTCTCTCCATTATGCGTCCTCCACCCTCCCCTCTGCTCCCAGTTTAACCATTCCTATTCCATTATTCCCTTTTAGCTCTTTATGCCAGTACAGTCTCACTTCTCTCCCTTGAAAGCCCCTCCTCATGGCCATTAGTAATGTACTGACTTCTATGGGCATTATAAATAAAGCACACATCTGAAGATTGAAAGCTAACATCCACAGATGAGAGAAAATGTAACACTTTCCATGGTTTGGAGTACCTCACTCAAGGTTATTGTTTCCAGCTCTAGCCATTTACCTGCAAATTTCTTCCTCTATCGGTCCCTCAATGTGGCGCTGGCTGTCCTGGAACTCTCTATATAGCCCTGCCTGTCCTGGAACTCTGTGTAGCCCAGACTGGTCTCAAACTCTCATAGACCCACCTGCCTCTGTCTCCTAAGTGCTGGGATTAAAGGCACACGTCATTAAGCCCTGGATTAATTTTTTTCTTAGAGCTGAATGATATTGTGTTGTGTAAATATTACTATATTTTCATTATCTGGTCATCAGCATCTATTGATGTCCATCAACAACAGAATGGCTGTTTCTGTTTCCTGGATATTGTGAATAGAGCAGAAATGATCATGGATGAGTAGGTATCTTTCAAATATGACATGACATTCTTTGAGTATAGACCCAAGAGGGGTATAGCGGGATCATGTGGTACAGTCTCCTATGGAAATCAGTGTGGAGGTTTTATATAATAGTTTAAGAAACTNCCCTCCGTTTAAAAGCAGTTATATTCACAAGGAATTTAAACAGAAATTTTAATTCCTAGAAATACAGCTCTATTGTATAGATGCATGTAGTTTTGCTACTACTGTAGCAAAAACCATTTTGACAACATTATGTTAAACTGTACTTCTTAAGGAACAGATCTTTAAGGTAAACAGTTGTTATTGCTAGTGTCTGTCTGTATTATTCTCTGGGCAGTTAGGTTTGCATTTGAACACTGATCAAGCTCATTTCTATTCTTGGACTTTACCAACTAAGCTTTCTTCCTAGCTCCAAGTTTGACTGTTTTGTATACCTCATGTAAGTGAAAATACAAAGTATTTATTATGCTTGGTTAAGTTTCCTTAAAATTTCTAAGACTTATTTTGTGATCAGTCCTGACAAAAAATTTGTATGTTCTTTAAAAGAATGTGTAGTCTGCTCCTGTTAAGTAGAATGTTTTGTGTGTCTATTTTTGTACCATTTTCTATAGAGTATTATTTGAGGTCTCTGTTTATTGACAGTCTGTTTGGATATTTTATCCATTAATTAAAAATGGACAATTTAAATTTTTTCTTGTATTGCTGCCTAATTCTCCCTTCAATTGTCATTGTACATGCCTTAAATATTTAGGTGCTCTGATACTGAATGCATATATAACTTTTATATTTTCTTGTAGATTATACTTTTTATCGTTATATTATGTCTTTCTTTGTCTCTTGTGATATCTTCTGCCTTAAAGTCTGTCTTGTCTCTTATTGTATTCTTCATCTCAGTGAATGGTGCTGGCATCCATCACTGCTCAAGCCATTGTTCAGTCTTTATGTTTTGTTGATGGCTTAGGTTTCAAACCTGGCTCTTCTTCTAATTCTATTAGTACATAGTTAAGGGGCCTTTTAAAACAAGTTATTTGAATACTATTCTAAGCAGTTTTCCTCTTGGCTTGAACCAGTTCTGTTGATGTGCATGTCTTCCCGCTTCTGGTCATCTTTGTAAATCCTCCCCTCCTTGGGTTCTCTTAATGTCTTCCCAGCTATCCTTTTCGTGTTTTATAGGGAAGTGCCATGATTTTCCTTCTCTTCTTCTCTCTAGCTTTATTTAACATTCTTCCATATCTCATGACTTAGTCACACCAAACAATCTAACTTGTTTCATGTCTTTGCCCTGTTTGCTTAATAGGTTGTTGTACTGTCGGGGGAGGGGATGGTCCAATACCTACTGTTTGAAGTTCTAAAACTATGTATTGCTTTCCTAGGGCTACTGGAACAATTTGCTAAAACCTAGGTGGCTTATTCATTATTTTCTGACTATTATGAAGACTAGAAGTCTGACATCCAGGTGTCAGCAGGGCCATGGTATCTCTAGGCTCTAGGGCTGGATCTTTCTTAGCCTCTGGTGGTAGCCAGCAAGCATTGTCATGCTTTGTCTGTCTTCACATGGTCTGCTCCCCATGTGTCTGTGTCCAGATTTCCAGTAGGATGTTATCTTAACTTGATTATATCAGCAAAGATCTCCCCTCTCACCCCACACCAAAAATAAAGTTATATTTATTAGTACCAGGATGTCAGTCTTTAGCCTCTCTTTTCATGGGACACAGTTCACTACCAACACCATATGAAACCCTTTCTATTTCTACTCGTAGTCCCAAGGAAAACTTATGAGCAGATCAATAGTGTCATTGCTGTGTATGCAGTATCCACACCTGATGTACTTAATTGCAAACACTCAGACACATTATGTAGATTTGTCTTTTTACAGATGCTTTTACTAATCCTTCTAGATGACGTTTGCATTCCCTTCTTGACTGGAAGCTTGCATTGAAAGCATTGACTTATTAACAAGGGTGTAGGAATTGGTAAATGATGGGGAGAAATGCTCACAAGACTTAGCAGCTGACGTGAGAACAGAAAAGAGAGAGTGAACTGAATGGCTTGGAAAATAAGTTCACTTGAGGTGTGGGTTTGTTGTCACCAGGATAAGGAATATAGTGGANCTGATTGCCTGATTTTGCACATACTGAGTTTAGAGTACAGAAGTGCAGCTCCTTTTTCTCCTTGAAAACTTGGTGTTTTATTGAAGGAGGAATTTGCCTAATACATGAACTGAAAAAGAAGATCCATATTAAGCTCCATAAATTGAATGACTTGAAATTGTCTATAATAATTACAAATTATCACTCCCACCCCACCCAGTATTAACCAGTTACTTCATTTCAGTTTCTGGGCTTAGTCTACATGGTTTGGTGTTTGTCCTTCTCTGGGATAGTTCAGGCTCACATGAAATAATAATAACTGTAATAATAATAATACAGTTTATTCTGTATAGAAGTGTTACATTCTGAAAGCACAAGTGATGAAATTGCTTAATGTTTCCAGTAAATAAAGAGGGAGAGGACAGTGTAGGATTGCTGTTGGCTGGTGAAGGCATCCCATTCTTTATGTAATTTCTGTTTAGACTCGGGAACAGGAGGAGTTGGAGGAAGCATTGGAAGTGGAACGGCAGGAGAGTGAACAACGAAGACTGTTTATACAGAAGGAAGAAGAGCTGCAGCAGATTCTGAAAAGGAAGAACAAGCAGGCCTTTTTAGACGAGCTGGTCAGTACTAATGCTAATTACCACGGAAAACTAATCTTCCCATGTGTTTTCTAAATAATGGCATTTAATGGCAGTTGAGAATGTTCCTGCTCTAGTTTACTTTCAGCTTTTTCCTAATATATTTAAATTTAAAAGTATTATTTATTATTATGTATGCAAGGAAGGGGTGGGGTCGAGAACATGTAGAGGCCATGGTATATATGTAGAGGCCAGAGGACAATGTTGTTGAGTTGGTTTTCTGCTTTATGTGGGTTCTGAGGATTAAACTCAGGTTGTTGGGATTGCAAGGCAAATCAGGGCCTTCACCTGCTGAGCAAACTTCTCTTTTGCTTCTGTTAGCCGTGTTTTTTTGGAGGGAGGGGGGCTTTCCAGACAGGATTTCTCTGTGTAACAGCCTGGCTGTCCTGGAACTTGCTCTGTAGACCAGGCTGGTCTCGAACTCACAGAGATCTGCCTACCTCTGCCTCCTGAGTGCTGATATTAAAGGCGTGCACCACCACAGCCTGAAACAATTTTTTTTTTTTGCTTCTGATAGTTATTGATGTCACCATGTATATTGCTGAATAGTAAGACATATCCTTCAATCCCTCATCTCGTATAATTTTTATGCTTANGGTTCTATGAATCAAGAATTCAAGAGGGCATGGTGGCGCACGCCTTTAATACCAAGACTCAGGAGGCAGAGGCAGGTGAATCCCTGTCAGTTCAAGGACAGTCTGGTCTATATAGTGAGTTCCAGGACAGCCAGAGCTACATAGTAAGACCCTGTCTCCACAAAACAAAACCAAAAAAGAATTCAAGTGGGTCTTTGGAATCCTCTCCTCTGCAGTATATTCTCAGGTCTCCTGCTGCTGTTGTGGCTTCTGTAGTTGGACATCTTGCCCAGTATCTCAGAGCTGTAGGAAGGAGTATTCTAAGAGTAAAGAAGTAGACATGGTATGGTTTGAAAGGCTTGGGCTGGGAAACTGGCACAGCACACCCACTGATCAGTGAAGGAACCGCCTCCATTTCAGGGGGATGGTGTAGATTCTGCCCTTTGTAGATCAATTCTGACCACTTCTATAGTATCTGCTCAACAAAAAGTGTGTGTTCCTAGAATTTGGTATAGTATAAGTTAATTTGATATCCAGTTTCCACCCCAAAGAGAGTTAAGTGATAGGATCATGAAAATGACTTTTATTATAATTATTATCATGTACTCACATACCCCCTTTTTATATCTTACCAACTTCTATAAAGGAGTTAAAGTGATTTATCCTAAGATATGAAGACACAACACATTTTTGGACCTTAAAGACATTTTTGGACCTTAAAGAAGGCTGTCAGTGGTTGGGTGTGGTGGCTCACGCCTTTAATCCCAGCACTTGGGAGGCAGAGGCAGATGGATNTCTGAGTTCAAGGCCAGCCTAGTCTACAAAGTGAGTTCCAGGACAGCCAGGGCTGTTACACACAGAAACCCTGTCTTGAAAACCCCCTCCTCCCCTCCTCTCCCTCTTCCTCCTTTCCCTCCCCTTTTCAGCTTTTTGTGTATATTCATTTCACTTGCAGATGAGAGGGTAACATGATAACTGACATAAATATAAATAACACTCAATAGATTGTTTATGTTTCTAAGCTTACTAAAACATTGCTTTTAGAGCATTTTCTCTTAATAATTTCCCAACAAGCTGGTTTTGAATGTATTGGTTATGTGCTGAAATATAGTGACCGAATGTCATATTTTTGCATGAAAAAGATGATGTTTGGGTGAAATGTGAGTGTTATTAGAATATTAGTACTTTCTAGCAGTTAGCTCTGTATTCAGCTTTGTTAGCAAATAGCAATAAGTGCCTATGGTCTGAGAAGGGGTTCATGGAATTGATACTTTATTATTGATACTTATTTTAACCCTTTGTGATATCGGTGACATCACAAGCTAGAAAATGTTCTCTTTGGTAAAATCTTTCTGCATTATTTCCTTTTTATTCTGTCTTCATATATTCATTTTCCATGAGGCATTTCTTCAGTGTTGACATGCTCCCAGTCTTAATTGCTGTGTTGTTATTCTATAATGAAATAAATATAAATGTATTTTCTATTATGCCTTTGTTCAAAAAGCATTTTAAACCAGTTAACCAGGGGTAAAATAAAAAGCAAGATTACATCTTACATTACATGTAAGTGAGAAAATAAATACAAATAAGAATAATAGGATTAATGAGGATTAGACAGAAAGTGCTCATCCTAAAAGCCTGTCTAGTCAAGTGCTTGCTGCCAAGCCTGACGAACTGAGTTCAATCCCCAGGACCCACTTGGTGGAAGGAGAGAACTGACCTTCACAAGCTGTCCTTTGACATCCACACGTGCTTCATAGCATGCACACACACAGTTAATAAAATGTAGTTTAAAAACCCTCCCTACTTTCTGTGAGTAGAACGTGAATTTGCTTCTAAACTTGCTGGCAGCGTCTAAGCTGGAAGGATGAGTGCTTCAGCACTCTTGCCATTCTGGAGCAGTCTCTCACTAGTTCTTCCTGGCAGTTAGGCTTGCAGAGCCTCTCAGTGCTCAGAAGCACTGGGGCCTGCTGCCTCGGTGAGCCGCTATTGGCGTCAAGCTCCCTCAAATGCATGCAGCGAGGCATGAAGTAAGACGTTCTTGCCAGTGTTGTACATTGTGTGTGATCTGGAGTTAATACCAGTTCTTGTGAATTTCCTCCTCTTGCTTCCTGTTTTCTTCACCTGCAAGTCATTACTGCACATATTTTCCTCACTGTTTAGACCATGGAACATGGTGGTTAAATAATTCTCCGTAATTCGCTGTATTCATTATTAGTACAATACCACCGCAGNTGGGCTTTTAGATTCCAACTTTTAAATTTGTCTTTATAGATTTTTAGTTTTAATATTTTGATCTTTATTTAAAATTTTTATTACTTTTAATCCTTGGCTAACTGAATTCAGTTTATTTTATCTTGATTAATCTGTATTAATGAAGTGAAAATATATTTTTCTATGTGTTTTCATGTTAGATTTTTATAAAAAAGGAAAGCTAGCATTGACGTTTGTAAGTATGTCTAAAAGATTTAGCCTTCGAATTGTTCCCTGGACCACACTTATGCAAGAATTAGAATTCTTTTCTTTCTGTTTCTAAGTTTGGTCTTTGTGCCCAAAGTCACTTTTTAACCTGAAAAGCACTGGCAGCACACTGTACTGGATGACAGGGTTTAATGTTACAGCCTGAATGTCTACGGCTTAGCATTTGCCATAATGTTGGCTAAAAAGTCCATTTATTTTAATTCTAACTGTAAATTCAATTTTTTAATAGTTTGGAAAAAGATTTTTAATCAGGTTCTGTGTTATTAAATCTTTTTATATTCCTGTTTGAAAATTCTGTTCCGTTTATGTCTTAAATTTTATGAGTTAATGCTGTTGTCAAATGCAGTAGCTGATTCTTATTAGGAATATTGTTTGCCAGATGGCTTGCTTAAAGTCAGTTAAAATAATCTTTAAAAATGGTCATTATAAAGCTTTTAATGAGTATTACAGGCAGTCTTATTAAAATTTCTTTAAATATTAAACAGTGTGCCTTTAGGCAATTACTGTGGGTTCTGCAGCCTGCCAAGGTGAAGTGTGATGCTCAGAACAGAAAAGTAACCCCCAAACTGGACCTGCATGTTCTGTGTTCTCCAGAGCACGTTTCACAGGCTTATTCTTCTCTGGAGATATATTTATCTCAGAGCCCATGCTTAATTCTGCTTTAACACTCACAAAGGCATCCAGGCTCCAACATTTTGAGTGCTAAAGTAGAAGTGATAGTTTTAAAGTAAATTCTGTGGCTTGATATTAAAGTGAGATACCTAGAATACTTATTTTTATAAAATTTCAGCTATCAAGACATTTAAACATTCAGTTCCTTTTAATGTGAGTGAGAAACAAAGATTATAATAAACCAGTCTTGGTTAGCAACTTATTTGAAGTGAGCACACTGTCTTACGTTAAAATTAAAAAAAAATATGTGTATGTGTGTGTGTATCTCTTTGTATGTGTGTGTGT
>LZPO01116998.1:48361-62654 GCA_001675575.1 Neotoma lepida | reverse complement strand
CAAACACTGGTTACCAAATTTGTGAAAGCATTTTATAAACACTGGAAAATGTAAGGTTGGATTATGCTTATATTTTGCTTAGTTCTGTTGATACTAAACAATAGTACTGATTAAGGCAAAGTCTGCATTTAATGATGGATTTTATTTTCCTTCATTNAATTTCTTTTTCTTCATTAAAATTTCATTTTCCTTCATAAATTGTGACTGAATATTAGTTATAGAATGTGGTTTGTGATGGTAATGCATTATACCCATAGAATAATAAGCCTAGTAGCTATTTTTTAATTTTTAAAAGATTTTATTTTATATTTTAAATTATCTGTATATATGTGTCAGTTGTGGGAATGTGCATGTAAGTACAGTGCCCTCAGAAGACAAGGAGAGGGCATTGGAGCCTCTGGAGCTAGGGTTACAGGTAGTTGTGAGCTGTCCAACATGGGTGCTGGGAACTGAACTCCGGTCCTCGACAAGAGCTGCAAATGGTCTTCACTGCTGAGCCCCTAATGGCTGTTCTTTTTAATGTGAGAGATTTACTCCATCTTTAAAATTACTACAAATAACAATATGAAAATATTGAAATGCATCTCCTTCATTTTTCTATAGGGTCAACAGATTTCATTAGCACCAATCCAGAAGCTTGAAGAAGCTCTCTATGAATACCAACCCCTGCAGATAGAGACCTGTGGGCCACAAGTTCCTGAGCTCGAGATGTTAGGAAGACTTGGGTAAGCATCAGAAGCACTCTCCATAGTGAGGGCTGGTGTGTAGGGCTTCACTGTTGCTGTTTTTATTTAATTGACACTCTAACATTCTTCAGTTTTTACTTTATAGAGCTTAATCCCATTTCTTAAAAGTAAGTAACACTAAATTAAGTTTTATTTAATATATTGACTTTTCAGTCTGTTTACTAGGTTCTTGAAGTTAGGACTGAATGCAGCAGTTCTCTCTGTGAGGCTCTCTGTGGCAGCCATAGCTGAAGTGGCTGTTTTAGGTGACCACTTGTTTCTTTGAATTGGGGATTACTGTTGTTGTTTTCTTACTGTTTTGGGGGGCCCACCACCCAGCTCCCAGATAAATTACACATGGAGGCTTATTCTTAATTATAAATGCTTGGCCTTAGCTTGACTTGTTTCTTTCCAGCTTTCCTTAAATTATCCTGTCTACCTTTTGCCTCTGGCCTTTTCCCGTTCTCTTACTTCTGTAAATCTTACTCTTACTCTGTGGCTTGCTGTATAGCTGGGTGGCTGACCTCTGGAGTCTTTTTCCTTCTCTGACTACTCTCCTCCCCTCCCCTCCCCCAGATTTCTCCTTCTATATATTCTCTCTGTCTGCCAGCCCTGCCTATCCTTTCTCCTGCCTTGCTATTGGCCATTCAGTTCTTTATTAGACCATCAGGTGTTTTAGACAGGCAAGGTAACACAACTTCCCAGAGTTAACATAAACAAAAGTAACACACCTTAAGATAATATTCTATAACAGATTACCTCAGTAAATAATAGGCCAGTAAAAATATGAATTCAGCACCTTCTCATAAAAAATGGTAGATTTAATCACTGTCCTTTATCTATATTGAAACTACATTTATGAGAACTGAGCCACGAAACATTTTGTCATTAGGTATAATATAGGACTGGATGGTGCCTCAATAGTTATAGTGTATGTATTCTTTTGGGAAATGAACTGAGAGCATGGCTTTTGTGAACAATGGAGATAGTCTCTCATGGGAGCAAATGGGGTATATATGCACTTGGAAAGTCCAGACAGATGAGCTTGATGGAGAAAATAATTTTTTAGTCTAGTTTTTCAGTGTAAACTATTGAATATAAGATTGATTTGGAAATTGTGTTTCTTAACAAGAGAAAATAATATGAAAAGAAAATAATGCATACAATGAGGCCAAGTATTTAAAATCAAAGACTCCAGCAGCAGAGACTAGAAATAAGAAACACATAATAAAACCTACATGTGTCCTCAAATTAAAACCAACACCTTAAAGATGATGCATAGTATTCTACATATGATTATTGAGTCTCCATGGTAGACCTAAAGTAAAAGTGGCTTATTATTTAATTATTTGGTATTGGATAGCTCTTAAGGATAGGTAAAATTTATCTCTGTGTTCTCTTAACATCCTATAACCTCTAAATGTGAAGTCAACAAAATGGGAAAATCTAAAACTCCCCTTGNTGTAACACATTTATTAAATATTTGTCCTATATACTAAAAGTCAAAGCATAAGGAGATAAGATATGCAGGCATTTTTGGGAGAGTGTGTCTGTGCACACATGTGTGCTACTGCATGTGCGTGTGTATATGTGTGTGTGTGGAGGTCAGACATCATCAGCCTTTGGTGTTAGTCCTCAGGAGCCTTCTACTTTGTTTTTTGAGACAAGATAGCTCAAGGGACCTGGGTCAGGTCCTTTGAGGACTCTGGTCAGGCCCACCTGTCATCACCTCCACAACGGGTTCCTAGCAGGTACTACCACATCTGGATTTTGACATGGGTTCTAGTGATTGAACTCAGGTCCCCATGTTCACATGGCAAGCACTTTACCTTCTGAGATATTCCTTCTGCCCCAAGAATATTGTGTTTTATGACATAGGAAAATTACATGTAACACAGATGTTGGGTTAGCAAATCTTTGGCTGAATTACCAATAACAAGAACTATCATTTTCATCCTTCCTTAGAATCTTTAATGTCAGTAAAGATTAAGTATTTAAAATAATGCTGCCTCTGTTAGAGTTTTACATTTTCTAATTTGTTATAAAAGCTACATTTATAAGGTCATAGAAATGATCATGAATAATAGCAGTGCATTCTTCGGTTTATTACATGGAAAATTAAAATGTTTTGGGTTAAAATTTTTATTTATTGAGGGAGAGAGAGGAGAGAGAGAGAACACCGTGAGGTCGGGGGGTAGGGTGGGGAGGCTCAGTTCTCTTCTCCCACCACATGGGTTTGAATTCAGATCATCAGCTTTGGTGCAGACACCTTTCCTCTAAGCCATCTCAGTGGCCTCAGAGTATCAGTAAAAGGATAGGAAGGAGAAGAAAGTTGGCTATTGTAACATCTGCACATTGTCATTGCAATAGTGTGTTATAAAGCCAAGAAGAGCTACTAAAAATAACAAAAGCAAAACAGGAGTAATTAGCTATACAACCAATATCAGAAAAAAACAATGGGTTCATAAAAATTGCAATTAGAACAAGGAAGATAGCTCAGCAGTGAAAGAGCTTGCTTCAAGAGCATGAAGTCTAGAGTTAGGACTCTCAGAGACCACATAAATGCAGGTGGGCATGGTAACCCACTTGTAATTCCAGCCTAAGAAGGNGGAAATTAGGAATCCCTAAACAAGCTAACTAACCATATTGACAAGATCTGGAGTTGATTGAGAGACTCTGTCTCATTGAATAAGGTGGAAGAGATAGTGGATACGTTTTGACATCAACATGTGACCTCTACATATTTGTTCACTCACATGTGAACACACACACACACACACACACACACACACACACACACACACTGTGTGCCACCTTCACATACATAAAAGTGGGAAAATAAACAAAATGCTTAATGAAAGAAAGGTAGGAAAAGAAAAACAGTAAGGAGAAATAGAAAATTAGAAAATAGCCTGGCAATAGATAAAATCTTAATGATATCAGGAGTTAAATGTATGGACTGGGAAGATGGCTCAGCAGTTCAGAGCACTTGTTGCTCTTACAGAGGGCCCCAGTTGGGTTTCCAGCACCCAAATTGTATTGTGAGCCCCCCACCTGAAGATCTGGTGTCTATAGGTACTGTACACAAGTGGTGCATATACATACACTCAGGTACACACACATGCACATCAAATAAACAAATCTTTTTTAAAAACCTAAGTGTAAATGTTGTAAACTAGGCAGTAGGAGTTTCCGTGATAGTGTAAATGCTTTAGATCTACACTGTCCACTGTGGTAACCACTGGTCACTTTCTGTNGAGCACTTAAAATGTACCTAATCTAACTAAAGAACTCAATTAAAATATTATTGAACTTCATTAAATGTTAAAAGTTTGAATTTGTTTGATCTGTATTTTATTATTTTAATAATAATTAAAATATTATTATCCCTTCAAATATTTCTTCTTTCTTATTTTCTGTCTTTGTCCTACACCTCTGATTTCTTATGTTAAACCTTTTAAATGAACATTTTAAAGATGAGGTAACAGACATATACAACAGTCTACCTTAACAAATTTTAGTGGACAATTTAATATTGTTAAGTAGTTTCATATTGCTGTGCAACCAACCATTTTTACTACCTATCTCTAGAACTTTTCATTTTGCAAAACTGAAACTGTATTAAACATGACACCCTAATCCTCTCTTCCTTCTCAGTGCTGTTTTGTCTTTACTATCTGACTACTCCTAAGTACCTCATATGGAATCATGTAGGCTCTGTCTTTAGTGGATGGCCATTGAGGTTAAATAATGGCATGTTGAATGTATGTATGTACTTCTTTATCCACTCATCTCTTTGTGGACATGTGAGTTGTGTATATCTCTTGGTAATGAATAGTGTTGCTGTGAACCTGGGTGTTCAATTAGGGTGTTGAGTATAGGGCCCTGCTTTTACTGCTTTTAGATATATATCCAAAAAAGGTTGCTGAGTCATTTGGTAGTTAGGTTTTAGTTTTTGTAGAGGAATTTCCATCCTATTCTCCACTAAAGCTGAGCTGTTTTCTCTAACTAGGAATAGAGTACCAGTGTTCCATTTTTTTCTTACTCCTACAAATACTTGCTGGTTAAGTAGTAACTATATTAATACATGCAGGTGGGGACTCATTACAGTTGCAGTGGGTGTTTCCTAAGTGATTAGTGATGTTGACTATCTTTTCAAGTATTCAGCGGGCATGTATATATCTTCTTTTAAAAACATTTTATTATTTATTATTGTGTGTACATACTCATGCATGTGTGCCTGCACTTGGAGGTCAGAGGACAACTTTCTGAAGTTGATTCTTTCCTTTTGCCTTGTGGGTCATTGGGATTAAACCCAGATTGTCAAGCTTGGAGGCAAGTGCCCTTACCAGCTGAATCATCTTGCTGGTCCACATACTTTATATTTATTTTTATTGAGTACATTTTTGCATGTGTTATTGTACTTGCAGAAAATTTTAAAAAATTAATAGCAAATAGTCTTTATATTTCTAGATGGTTGTTTAAAGTAATATTTGGAAAGGCTGATTCTCAGTTCTTAAATTTGTTTTAAATGGATTAGTTCAGGTTTCCGTTGATGAAATAATTGATAGTAATCTAGAATGTCTTAAAACATTATTACTTAAAAATGAGTATTTAACAGCTTTATTAAAGTATAATTTACATACATCTGCTCTGTTTGTATGTTTCCATGAATTTTGACAAAATATCATATCATGCACAGCCACTACCAAAATCATGCCACTGACTCTTTTGCTGGGTGGTGGTGGTGGTGGCACACGCCTTTAATCCCAGCACTGGAGAGGCAGGCGAGTTCAAGGCCATCCTGGTCTACAGAGTGAGTTCCAGCACAGCCAGGCTACCCAGAGAAACCCTGTCTCAAAAAACAAAAACAACAACAAAAAAAGAATTTTAAGGCACTTAACTGTTGCTTATATTCTAAAGTCTCCTAGGGAGAATATGACATGTTATGTACTATTTCTGGTCAAGGTGTTTACCTGCTGCTCAACTTGCTCAACAACAAACAATGTTTAAGTATACATTAGTGCTGCTTATTGAAGATAATATCGTAGCCTTACAAAGTCATCGGGANCATCATAAAGTCAAAAATTATAGGCAAACACAAAAATCACAAAATAATTGCAGTATGTATGTGTACTAACATAATTTATATTATACTTAATTCTGATCATTGAAGTATTTCTAAGCTAGCTTGGGGCTCTCTCTCTCTCTCTCTCTCTCTCTCTCTCTCTCTCATATCTGTTTTTGTTGGTATTTGAATTAGAAGTCAACTCACACATCAACGTGAACCTTTGTGTCTTAGCTCCTAGTCTGGTTGTATGTAGTCTGGTACACTTTAAGTCTCTTTTTATGCAATCATGGAAAAGTATGTTTCTGCTTGAAGCAGTTGTCAAACAAGCGTCTTTCATCAGCAGTCAGACACAGGGCAGCTGAATGAAGCTGTTTAGTCTAGAGTAAATGCTCACGAGATTGCAAGGTCACTGAGGAAATGTAATTATGCAGTCTGTTCCAGAATCATATTTTTGTAGTTAAGACCTTAACAATATTAAATCGTAATGCTAATTAAAATATGTAATGAGATATATTCTAAAATTAATCTCAGAAAAGCAGCTCCCAATATAATAAATTATCACAGTGAAATGCAATTGTTTTTTTTTTTCCTATTTTTAAATAGGACTCTAAAAGAGCAAGTTCAGTTTACTGTGGAATTTGGTTATTTATTCTTCCCAAATCACTATAAAACTTGTTAGACCCTGTAGATGCTGTAAGATTGTCTCCATTGGAAAATGAAACTTTTTAGTATTTTCAAGTTTTTTTTTTTTGAGAAACAGTGAATTTTTTAGCAGTAACTTCGTTTTTTTATTCATTTGCTTATCACTCAGGTATTTATGATGTATTTACTGTAGGACAATCACTCTTTTGGGTGCCAGTGAACAAAACAGAAGAAAATGCCTCTCAATATTCTGACCTAAAACAAACAATAAAAATATTATTATTATTATGGTTTAGCCGGAGTTCTCTACTTCCAAAGAACTAGAGAGGACACACAGTGGTATTTAAGATGAGCTCTCCTTTGGGAATTGGCTGCTGTGGTGGTAGAGTACCATGAGCTGCTCTCTGCTGGCTGGAGAACAATTCACTGAGCCTCCAGCATTGAGAACAATGAGGTTGATGCTGTGAGGCTTGGTGTGAAGCTNAAAGCCTGAGAAGCAGCAGGAGGGGTGTGGTGGAGGTGATAATGGGCTTTAAGACCTGATCTCAGGGCTTGAGAACTGGAGTGTGGCGTCTGAAGACAGAGGATGAATGTCTTAGCTCTAGCATACAGTGAACTTGCCCTCTTTGGCTTTTTTGTTGTTTTTCTTTTTGGTCTGGCTCTCAGTTGAGCTGGATATTGGGTGGGGGTGGTCTTCTCTAGGCAGACTGCTTATTGAAGTGCTCATTTCTTCTGGAAATACTCCTACAGAATTTCCTTTAATGGATTGGGTTTTGAAAGGCAAATCATCAATAAAATGATAAAATGTGTGTCATATGACTACCAGGGCTTGTTTTTCATTCTGAAATATTTCAGGGTGGGAGAAGATTCTGTTTCTGTAGTACTTTGTATTTACTTGATGATATTTTAGATAATATTTCAATGCCTATTACTATTCTTGGTTTCTTTATCCCTAAACATAATCTTTCTCCCCCTGTGTCTTCCTCCTTCTACCTCTTCACAGCTTCATCTTTGGACAGGTTCTCAATATGTCATCATTTGGGATGACCCCAAACTCACAATCCTCCTGCCTCTGCCTCCTGAATGATTCTATTACAGGCATGTACCAACACATCCAGCTTGTACTTGTGTGATTCTAGAGCTCTAGGACTTTGCTATGAGACTGTCACTCTTCCTTAGGAAGACTTAGTTGTTGAAGGCTCTACCTTTCATTGGTTAAAGTGAAGGTGCTAAGGCTCTGTGGTGACTGTCCTTTTCTTGACTCTAAGAGTGGTTTGTTTGTTACACATAATTTACCTGATCTTATTCTAAGCTTCAACATATACAATACTGAGATATTTTAAAATGATGTACTGAGGATTTTCTTAATCATTAATGCTTTCACATTGTAGATTATATCTATTTTGTTGTTGTTGGCTTTTTTTTTTTGAGACAAGGTCTCCTGTAATCCAAACTGACCTCCAACTCTCCATGTAGCCAAGAATGACCTTGAACTTCTTGATCCTCCTGCTTCCATGTCCAAGTCATGTGATTACAGACTTGAGCCACCACATTTTATGTTTGGGGGATCCAAGTCAAAGTGTTGTGATGCTAGGCAAGCATTCTGACGACTGGACCTACATCCCCAGCCTAGATGCATTTTTAAAAGGGAATAAAATAGAAAGTAAACTAGTGAAGGACATTATACTTATTTAGTAAATGTATTGTTTTGTGAAATTTANTTTTGTTGTGTGTATGTGTGTGCATACCATACCCACTTACCATGGATTTTCATGGAAAATAAATCGCTAGTTGGGGAATGAACAACTTGAGGAGTACAGATTTCAACAAGAAGCCCAGAGCAAAGCTTATTGCCTGATTGTTTGTTTTTTTGTTTTTTTTGTTTGTTTGTTTTTGTTTTTTGAGACAGGGTTTCTCTGTGTAGCTTTGCTGCGCCTTTCCTGGAACTCACTTGGTATCCCAGGCTGGCCTCGAACTCACAGAGATCTGCCTGCCTCTGCCTCCTGAGTGCTGGGATTAAAGGNGTGCGCCACCATCGCCCGGCTTGCCTGATTGTTTTTAGGTCCAGGGATCTTACTTCTGAAGTCTAAGGAGACTACTGAAGAACACAGGTGAGCATAGCTTCAGGCAAGCTGGTTTTCCAGGTCATAAAGCAGACACTACAGTGCTCCTCGGGACCCCATTTCAATAGGAAAAGTAGTTCTCTCTACCATATCCCTACCAATGAACCCTTTTTAAAATGAGACAGGGTTTCTCTGTGTAGTCCTTGCTGTCCTGGAATTCACTCTGTGTAGACCAGGCTGGCCTCAAACTCAGAGATCTACCTGCCTCTGCCTTTTAAAAAAATATTTTTGAAGTTATTTTATGAGTAAGTGAACAGTGAAAAACAGCTTTTGTTTGTTTGTTTGTTTGTTTTGTTTTGTTTTGTTTTTGTTTTTTGTTTTTTCGAGACAGGGTTTCTCTGTGTAGCTTTGGCGGCGCCTTTCCTGGAACTCACTTGGTAGCCCAGGCTGGCTTCGAACTCACAGAGATCCACCTGCCTCTGCCTCCCGAGTGCTGGGATTAAAGGCGTGCGCCACCACCGCCTGGCACAAATGGCTTTTAATATGTCTCAAGAGATGACTGCCATCTCTTGTTCAATAATTATAAGAGACTCTCATTTTTAGGTTTATGAGCATTAATTGAAAGGATCAATTCAATTAGTTGCTCATTCTTAAGTGATTTTCTTTATTCCAGAAGTCTGTAAGTACACATACCATACACTTGCCTATAGCATCTTTATGGTAAATGAGCATCATGAAAAGTGGAAGAATATTGATATACATTCCATTAGCAGGTGAATGAGTACTATTCTTGCCTCTAATTATTGTGCAATAAAATCCATCGGGTTTAAGGACTGCTCAAAGCGTACACTGTGCAGGGTGTAGGCAGCTTGATTGGGATGGCATTTCCTTTTTGTTCTTACTGAGAAATAGACCCAGTGATTGCAGATTAGCATGTGGGATCCAATGAGGGGGGAGAGACATGCGCTGAAATTGTNTTGTCATGGTTGCACAGTCTATAAATTTACCAAAAAATCATTGAATTGTACACTTAAAAATATATTAGCACCCAAGAGGCAGAGACAGGTGGATCTCTGTGAGTTACAGGCCAGCCTGGTCTATGTAGCAATTTCCAGGCCATCCAGGGCTACATAGTGATCCCCTGTGTCAATACCATTAGTGGGCTGAGGAGATGGCCTAGTGAGTGAAATAGAAGCTGCACAGCACGAGGACCTTTTGTTTTGGTTCCTAGCACCCATGTCAAAACTGAGCATGGCAGGTGTTTGGGGGTGTTTAGTTTTCTTGGTTTTGGGACTTTTGTTGTTGTACTGGGTTCCTGTTTGTTTTTTGAGAAAGAACTTTAAGTTGGGTGGGTAGGGAGGGGGAGAGAGTCTGAAAGAACTTGGGGGAGGGGGAGAATATGATCAAAATATATTTAAATTTAGAAATTGTTTCAAATAGTAAAATTACAATAAAAGGAAGGCATATTTGAGAAATACTTTAACAGTGCAGGGTCCAAGTTAACAAGCTCCTTTGTGTTTCAAGTGCTGTAATGGCTTGATTTGAAGTCATTAAACATCACGGCTACCCTAAGGTGGGCACTCACTTTTAACTACAGAAGCTAAGCATATATTCTCATATCCTTTTATAAAACAAAACAGGTTTTGTTTTTTANATAGCTTTGTGGGTTGAAGTGTTAGGCAGTAATGTTATCTCATAATAGTAATACTTAATATCATATAAGGAACAGAAAAACAATTGAATGAGTAAAATATATGTATGTGTATCTCTCTCTCTCTATCATCTATCATCTATCTATCTATCTATCTATCTATCTATCATCTATCTATCTATCATCTATCTATCATCTATCTATCTATCTATCTATCTATCTATCTATCTATCATCTATCTATCTATCATCTATCTGCAATGTAAACTGTAAATATTATCTGAATCTAAGCTTAAAGCTGTTATGATTTCATTATTACAATAACTTAAAACAGTATATTGTGACAGCAAAATACTGAATGTTGCCTTTTTGTAAAGATACACACACTGATATGTTGAAATAAAGATTTCCGCATCCTGAGGGCGTAAATGGTGGAGACACACACACACACACACACACACACACACACACATATGCGCACGCTATTAGTAATTCACTGCATCTTTCAGCTTGAAAAGGTTCACCTGGGTATATCTGAGGTGTTTACTTCCATGATTATTTTTATCCTCATAACTATAGTTGAGCAGATTCCCTTCACCTTTTTGTGTTTATGGTTTATTTAGTAATAGTAAAATATCTTCCTTTGGCATTGTTCTTCTTTGTTGTTATGAACTGAGAAAAAATTCTAAATTAAGTGTATTTTCTGAAAGCTTAAATTAGACTTCTAAGATAGTATGTTTAAATGTCTTTATACCCTATTAGGTGCAGTAATTTGGGGAATAATTTTTTCAGGAAATGTAGAATTGGTCTTAATTGCTGTGATTCATGTAACTGTTGCATCACTCTGTAAATGATTCCATCGTGCTTTGGCCCTTACTGTTTGGGCTTCTTTTTGTTTTGTTTTGTTTTAGCATTATGGGAAATAATTGAAATAATTTCTAAGATGATAAAACATGTTTCAACCTTTAATAAAAATCAGATCACTAGGACCCCATAATGTTTCTTATGTAAATGAAAAGATCCACTGGACTTACGTGTCGGTTTAAGGTAGAAGGAGTTTCATTATTCTATTGGAAACAGCTTTGAGTAGCTTTCCATAACATAAACTTACATCTTTACACACATGATTAAAGTGTAGGGCTTGGTGAGCTTTCGTAAGCATAATCAAGAGAACAAATGTATCTATGAATTCTTAGAGTTTCCTGCTGTCACTTGTGATTTTTCCTTCTAACCTCTTAGTTCCCCGCCAGGAACCCACTAATAGACTTTCTGAATTGTACATTCATTTACAGCTTTTAACATTTTGTATAAATGAAATGGTAATAGATGCATTCGTTTTTGTCTGAGTTGTGTGGGTCAGTATAGTATACCATTCATTCATGCTCAGTGTGTATGTGTGATTCCTTAGTTTTTATTGCAGAGTAGTGTCCCATTGTGTATATATACCACAGTTTATCTCTTACTTGCTGATGGGTATTTGAATTGTTTCCAAATTTTTCTACAGTTCTGGTCTTTTAAATATATCTGATAGAATATTCACATCAGAATATGCATACTTGCTTTCTTTACTTTGATGTGAATATCTAGGAGTAGAAGATTGTGTCATTTATAGGTATTTATATAAGTTTTTAAGAAACTCATAGCTGTTTTCGAAAGAGGTGACGTCATTTTATGTCCCCCCTCCTCCCCTCTGGGGTCTCTGAGGTCCAGTTACTTCATTTGTTGGCATTTGATACAGTCAAGCTTTTTAAAATTTGAGCTGTTTTAATAGCTGGGTGGTGGGGCTGGGCTTGAAAGTTTGTTTCCATTATGATTGGACACTCTGAGAATCTCTTCCTGTGCTTTGCTGCTTTTTTGTCTTTCTCTGATGAAGTGTTTGCTCAGCTCTCTTATTCATTTTGTTGTTGGGTGGCTTGTTTTTTTACTGAGAAGTGTTTGGTCAATTGTAGATTCAAGGTGCCTGATAAGATTGGCAAACATATCTTCTCAGTCTATGGCTTATCCTCTCAATTCCCAAGTGTTCTTTGGAAGAATGCAAATTTTAATTTCAATTGAGTCCATTTTATCTAGCTTTATTTTTCCTTTTATGGGTTTATATTTGTGAAATTTTTTCCTGAATCAAAGTCAAAATAATTTCTCATGTGTTTTCTTNTAGACATTTATTGTTGTCTTGGGTTTAACATCACTTAGGTCTGTGATCCTTTGCAGGTCGTCTTTTATGTGGTGAGAGTGATGCTCTGCTTTCTTCAGTGACTTAAGGATGTTGAGTACTAGCTGTCCGTTCTGTTGATACCCTTTTCTCCACTGAATCACATCTGTGCCTTAGTGAGAGATCAGGTGACTGTACGTGTGTGTGTCTCAGCGGTTTGTTTACTGATGATACCAGAAGCATGTTGTCCTGATTACTTTGGTTTTATAATAGCTCTGAATATTGACATTAGTTCTCTAGGGTTTTTTTTTGTGTGTGGGGGGGGAGTTGGTTGGTTAATTGGGTTTTGTTTGTGTTTTATATTTTGCTATTTTAGCTTCATCTACTCATGCTAATTTTAGGGTCAGCATCTACATTACTACAAAAAGGTCTGCTAGACTTAAAAACAAAACAACAAACAAACAAACACAGGCCTTTTACAGGTGTAGTGACTCATGCCTGTCACCTCAGGAGGGAGAGACGAAGGAATTGGTGCATAATGAGTTGGGAAGCTATCTTGGGCCAGGAAATGAGACCCATCTCTGCCCATGTGCTCTAAGTGATTATATTAGAGCAGTTTTTGATTTATAAAGCAATTGGTAGTGAGCATATACATAGTAGCCTATATTATTTCATGCACATAGCCTACATCGTTTCCCTACTAACAGCTAACATTGGTATGGTATATTTGTTAGAATTAATCAGTATTGATTTATTTTTATTAACTAAAATTCCTACTTCCTTTAGATTTTCTTAGTTTTACCTAATATTTTTTTTTCTGTTCTGATCTAGGTTCCTACCAGAATTCCTGTGATACATTTACTAGTCTTTCTCTTGGGACCTTCTTGGCTTTAATAGAGTCTTAGAGGTTACTTTTGCCTGGTGACGTGGAATATATCATTCCTGTATTTTATAGGATGTTCATTTATAGGCATTTATCTGCTTCTTTACCCTTTGCAATGAGATTAGAGTTGTACTTGTTCATGAAGTGTACCATAGANATCGGTTACCGTTTTCATCACATCAAGAATATATATATTGTTAGCTGACTGTCGTGGTGTACACCTTTCATCCCAGCACTTGGGAGGCAGAGGCAGGCAGATCTNTGTGAGTTCGAGTCCACCCTGGTCTACATACTGAGTTCCAGGACAGCTAGAGCTACATAGTCAGACCCTGTCTCAAGGAAAATCAAAAAGGAAGAAACAAAAACAAGCAAAAAAAAGAATATATATTATTAACATGTCCTAGTGCATTTGGTGTCCACCTTGATTCCCAGGCTGAGGAAGTGTTAGGTTTCTCTGTAGTAAAGTTACTCTTACCTCCTTTTCCCAAACTTCAGGGTGGGGAGTTATTCCCCACTTTCTTGGTGGTGCAGTATCTATATAAATTACTTGGAATTCTGTGTGTGTGTGTGTGTGTGTGTGTGTGTGTGTGTGTGTGTGTGTGTGTGTGATGTCTCTGTGTAGAGGCCAGAGGTTGATGTGTCTTCCTCAGGGATTCTCCACCTTATTTATTGAGGCAGAGTCTCTCACTAAGCCTGGAACTCACTGATTGAACCCGGCTGTTTGCTCCTGGTATCTTCAGTCTCTGCCTCCCAAGCGCTGGGGGTGCACCAGCTTTTACATGAGTGCTGGGGGTGCACCAGCTTTTACATTAGTGCTGGGGGTGCACCAGCTTTTACATGAGTGCTGGGGGTGCACCAGCTTTTACATGAGTGCTGGGGGTGCACCAGCTTTTACATAAGTGCTGGCAATCCAAACCCAGGTCCTCCTGCTGTGCGGCAAGTGCTTTACCCACCAGCTAACTTTCCATCCCAAGCTTTGCCTTTATTAGTTAGCTGATTAATTCATTTATTTAGATGTTTTTGACTACCAAATACTTGTATATGATTCTTTTACATTTTTGGGTACCATCAGTTTAGGTTGTGGGCACTAGTGACCATTGGCCATTCCTT
>LZPO01116998.1:31567-47564 GCA_001675575.1 Neotoma lepida | reverse complement strand
CCCCCCCCCCCCGCCATGTGAACTCATAAGCTATGAGTGATTTCTGTCCTGGGTAACAGTTGCCACAAACTCTGCTTTTTTTCTTATTAATTAAGCATTTTCTGTTTTCCTCCTTTTTGGGGTTGGCTCTGCCTTAGTCTGGGAAACCAATGTCGCCACTTCCCAAACAAGCAGCCCATAAGTGCAAACTAGGCATTTCTGCCAAGTCCTAAGTCTCCAAAGTAGTCACTATTCTGACTCTAATGCCACCCCCCTTTGCTTTTTCTACATAACTAGTTTTAAATGTAAAAACATAAATCCTAAAGGGTGGAAGTGGAAAACAGGGATGGTTTTCATTTGGGACAATTTCCTGTGAAATGTGAAATGTGGCTCTAAACAAGACCCATATTTACACAAGTGAGTATAGTTTTATTTAGAGTGCTATAGTCAGCACAGTTTGAAGTGATTTAATTTCACATTTTAGTCGTTGGTATGTAATGTTTTCATGGCAAATGTGTCTAATAACAGTAGTTAAAGTTTGAAATATTTTTGAATAATTTTACATTAGAAACACTAGCTAAGTCAACTCTGTAGTAACAAATGTCGGAAAAAATTAATTATTTTTGCTGCCACTGCAAAATCAATTGTGCAAACTGTTCTTTTTAAACTGACTTTTACATTACTGCATTCTAAACATGGGCACTCCTGTAACTTGTCAGGAGCAGGTTTTGGTTAATAGATATTTTCAGTGATGTAATGGGAACTTTTGGCAGTGAGTCAGAATATAATGGACTGTGATTAATGTTTTAATAAGTACTTTTCTATTGCTCATGATGTAGAGGAGAAATGGTTTCCTGCTTAAATTGATAGGAGAATAGCAGGTGTGCATACAATATTTTTTAAATGGAATGTTTTTCTTAGGTTAACATTAATATTTTAATGTGGTTCAATTCATTGTCATTGTGTGTGTGTGTGTGTGTGTGTGTGTGTGCGTATGTGTGTGCGTGTATATTCACACACATACTTATATATTCACACAGAAACCTAAAATTGTTGTGGAAAATTAAAGTTTGACAATTATAGATGCTCTAATTAACATTTTAATTTTTGGACTCGTCTAACTTTAAGTTAGTAGGTTTTGCTCTTAGTTCTTAGTATAAAATCTAAGAGAATAAAGGATCTGCCTAAAGTGCATGGTTTAGGATCTGAGTCATGTGCCACAGTGAGAAAAACAGTGAGTTAAAAAAAAAAACTCTAAGAGGCTCACCCTTGAGGCCAGAAAAACTGATAGCCAAATGGAGTAATGACCATGACTCTCAATTGGAAAGGCCATCAGTCCAACCTATGGATTCAGCACAGTTCAGAGATTTGGAAAGTGAGGCCGTGTAGATTTTGTCAGTCTTGGAATCCAAGTAAGTGAAGACAACCTGGGAGAGATTCTGGTGTGTCATACTTGAGGGCTTGTTTCACAGCTTGCTCTTAATTTATTGTAATTTAATTTAATTTTGGCAATAGATACTTGTCATAGGTGAAGAGTCTTAGGGCTGAAAAGAGTTCACTTGGGTGTAGGATGCAGATACCTTCTGCTTGATGTTTGTGTATAAAACTGCATTTGTTCAAATGTGTACTTTTCTAGAAGAGTTATGGTTTTCAGAGGGTCTCAGAGAGATCCTGATTTTAATTTTTAAAAAGTCTGGATTGGTGGGTCTTAAACTTTCACCTGTCTTGGAACCACTGAAGCCCAATTGGTCAGCTTCACCTTCAGGGGTTTTGATTTAGCTAGACTTGTGTGGGGGTCCCAGACAATAAATGGTGTGGATGTTGCTGATTAGGGACTACTGTAAGCATCACTGGTGCAGTTTTGGTAAATAGTCACCTAGAATTCTCTTATCTGTCCCCCTGATTCTTAAGGAAATATGTGATAGTGATCTGGTTTCAGATTTTCGTGTTTAAATGTTGAGTTAAAAATGCTTATTTTAGTTGTTTGCCTGTCTTTCTTGCTCTATCACTGAATGTCTATCCAGTGCACCATCTGAAGCATTCCATGTTTTAACTTACTTGTCCAGTTTTCTATTAGATATTTAGTTCATTGTCTATTTGTTGCTTTTAGATTTTATTCTAATTTAAATATTCTGTTCATGTGTATGTATGTGTGGTGTATGTGTGTGCATGTGTTATGTTCCCATATGTGGGCACATGGACATATGTAGATCCAAGGTTGATACTGGGAGTCTTGCTAGAATGTTCTTCACCTTATTCATTGAGGTAGGTATCTTCTGATCTGACCCCATGGATATGGCTAGTCTAGGTAGCCAGATTGACTCTAGGGATCGCCCATCTCTACTTGTCAGCACTGGAATTACAGGCAGGCTACCACACCCAGCTGTAAGAAGAACTTCTAACCAGTCTTATTAATAAACATGCAGAACAAGAAATAAGGGTGAAAATCTGACAGAGATCAGAGGAATTAGGAGCAAGCCACCACTCACCAATGCTGCCTCTACTTCCCAGGAGCGAAGTGGAGCAAAGAAAGAGCCTTCCGGTCTAACCTGGCTTTTTCCTCCCAAGCTACATCACTTCCTGTCTTGTCTGCATGGATCTTCAGAACTCTAAGGTTGATGCTGGGATTAAAGGCGTGTGCCACCACCTCCTACTGCTAGTTCCCCATGTGACCTTGGAGTCACAGAGAACCAAATGGATTAAGGGCGTGTGCTAACTTGCATGGCTATTGTTTTCTATTAGTGGCTGGCAGCCCCGTTTTTCCTCTGACCCTCAGATAAATTTTATTAGGGAAGACAAATAAAATATCACCACACCCAGCAAGCAACTGTATTGGTGTTGGGGGATCTGAACTCTGGTCCTATGATTACTGCTTGCCTAGCAAGCAGTTTAGCTGCTGAACTGTCTCCCTGGCCCTATTTGTTCCTTTTATAAATAGACACTTGGTAAATTTGTGTGCGGGTAGTATCTTCCATTTGTTCTNCTGGTAAAAATCCCTTCATTGAAGGATATATTTATAAAGCCTGGCTGAAGCCTGATTCTTTACATCTGGCATTTACACACTAATGAATATAATTACTTACTATAAAAGCAAGAGGGGTTAGAGAGGTGGCTCAGAGGTAAAGAGCACTGGTTGTTCTTCCAGAGGTCCTGAGTTCAATTCCCAGCAACCACATGATGGCTCACAACCATCAATAATGAGATCTGGTGCCCTCTTCTGGCATGCAGGCATACATGCAGGCAGAACGTTGTATACATAATAAATCTTTAAAAAAAAAAATAAAAGCAAGAAATTTGAAAAATGAAACAACAAAGAATTGTTTAAGAAACCAAGTGTTTTTCCTTTAACTTGTTCCAGTAGTTTGTTTGTTTGTTTGTTTGTTTGTTTTTTTGTTTGAGACAGGGTCTTGCCACATAATTCTGACTGTCCTGGAACTCGCTAGAAAGACCAGGCTGGCTTCAGACTCACAGAGATCTGTCTGCCTCTGCCTCCCGAGAGCTGGGATTGAAAGTGTGCATGACCACACCTGGTGATAGGTTCTAATAGTTTTAATTTTGTTTTTAATGATGAAAATTGGTTAAGCAAATAGATTTTGTAAATTAAAACTAGGTATTTTTATGTTTGTAATCATAATCAAACTCAACTAAGTAATGATAATCTATTTTTATTTAATTTTTTAAAGGTGTTTACCATATACATTATTGGCACGTCACATACCCATGAAAGCTAGAGTTTGCCTTCCCACTTGTAGCACTAGTTGTATGTTGATATTAAAGA
The DNA here is from genome assembly GCA_001675575.1 of Neotoma lepida. Lineage (NCBI taxonomy): Eukaryota > Metazoa > Chordata > Mammalia > Rodentia > Cricetidae > Neotoma > Neotoma lepida. The sequence continues at coordinate 43,807 of LZPO01116998.1, read as the reverse complement.
GTTATTCTGGGTTAGTGTTTGTTTTTGCATGAATGTAGCAAACTGTGGTATAGTTTACGGTAAGATATAATTTCCTTTCTATTTATACCTGTAGTAACCAAAGCTTTAAATCGAGACTTTGCATATGAGAGAAAACAGGTGACACTCATCTCTTGAGTCATTATTTCATTTAACATGATGGTTTTCAGTTCCATCCAGTTTCCTGCAAGAGTGATATTCTTCTTTATGGCTAAATAAAACTCTGTTTTCTCTATCCATTCATCTGTGTATAGACACCTAGGTTGATCTTATCACTTGCCTGTAGTGAATATTGGATATGCAGTTATCTCCNTTACATGCTGACATTGATTTCTTCAGGTGTATGTCCAGGATGGATTTGTATAGTTGATAACTCATGCCCACTTGAAGTAGAGACAGGAATAGATGAACTCTTTATGCTATACTGTGAAATCAATCAGAAAAAAACATTCTTTCTTCCAACTCAGGTGTCCCTGTCATTGCTCAAAGGCTGGAACAGTGGCTCTTGAGTTAAGAGCACTTGATGCTCCTGCAGAAGACATGGGTTCAATTCCCACCATTCAGTAGATGGTACATACCCACTTGTAACTCTTATTCCCAGGAATCCAATGCCTTCCTGGCCTCCTAGCGTGCTAGGCATGCACATGGTATAATACATACATGCAGGTACTCACATATATACATAAAAAATAAAAATAAATGTTTTTAAAAGATACCAATGTTGAGTAGTGGTGGCACACGCCTTTAATCCCAGCACTCCGGAGGCAGAGGCAGCCTGATCTCTAAGTTTAAGGCCACCCTGGTTTACAATAGTGAGTTTCAGGCCTGTCAGGGATACCCAGAGAAACCCTGTCTCGAAAAACCAAAAAATAGGTATGTAGGTAGACAGACAGACAGACAGATAGACAGATAGACTCTAAGACCATGCAAAGAAAAAATAACCTGAATTAGGGTCTCAGAAATGTGGTCATTGACACTTTCCATTATTGGAGATATTGGNTACAGCAGGGAAGGGTGATTGGGTGGAAGAGTTGACAGCTGGGACTCAGGTTGAAGTAGGTAGTAGCTCAAGTTCCGTGTGTTCTGTTGCACGCCTGTTTCCATAACACACAGCTGACCCACAAATTAGTTCCTGTTCACTGGTAACTAGTGAAATGGTGTGGCGAATGTGGGAGTTGTTTTAGTCTGCATACAAGTTCTGCTAGTAGATAAATGTGCTGCACCCTAAACTGATAGCAACAGAACTCAGATATATAGATATGTGGACATAGCCTACTGCAAAGGAGTGTAGGTCCTTGTGTTGTACAGCAGGGACTTTACTAACTGAGCTCTCTCTCCAGCCCCCATCATTTTGTCTTTAACATATTGGAAGTTCTGTTAAGTCTGGCTTACTAATTTTTTCCCTATGAATTGTGCTTTTGGTTTTTTATCTAAGACACTTCTACATAGCTGAAAGATAGGATTTCTTATGTTTTCCTCTAAAAGTTTCAGAGTTTTGATTCTTAATCTGAGCACCTTGAGGAGGCCACGTTCACTATTTCTTGTGTATATCATGAGCTAAACATCCATGATGGTCTTTTGTCTACACAGATGCCCAGCTGTCCAGGGCCATTTACTGAAAGGACTCCCTTCTTCACTGAACTCCCTTAGAGCTGTGTGTTTAACCTTTTGTCCCCAATAATTTCTAGTGTCTATCAGCAAAGCTGTGTGATAGAGTTCTGAAATTTTCCTTGATCTGGGAAATCGTGCCTTTTCATTTTTAGTTTTGAGCCTATCTAAAATGNTAATAGTGAATATTCAAGTGTATATTAAATCTGAGGAATTTGTAAATATAGATACTTCTTTTTGTTTGTTTGCCTTTTTGAGACAAGGTCTGATTATTTTGTTGCCTAGGCTGGTCTCTATATCATGGTCCTCACAATCCTCCTGCCTCAGCCTTCCAAGTAGCTAGGATTATACATATGCAACATTGTACCTGACATTTCTAAGTTAAAATGTGAAAATCATAAGGAAACATTTCATCTTTTTTTGTCAATTTATAATTAAATCTTGTAGATTTATAAATTATATAAATATATAAATTATAAAAATAAGTGGATTCTCAAACAATTAAATGTTTGATGGGAACCATCCACATTCAACCTCAAACAAGCAAACACCCAATTGTCTACATTTTGTTTCTTCAAACTCCAAAGTTTTACATTTAGAGGTCAGAAAAATATAACAGACTTTGCAAAGCAAAACTTGTTTCTATAGGTACTTTTCCAGGTCATTAGAGCAGTGTTAGTTTTGGCTGTAAGATAAATACTAAGGCCAGTCAGTTCTTTGAAAGTTGCTTAGGAGGGCATCCTCCTCGAAGATTGGTATTACTAATGATTCATTTTTAACAGTTCTTTTTTCTTTAATCTTTTTTGGTCTTTTTCCAGCAAATCATAAGCCTTCCTCAATGTGAGTATGTCTATTAGTCATTTTTGTTTCTTCATTTCATTGCACTGCAACTAACCCCACCATGTCACCTTACTTTACATTCTCTTTTTAAAATATTTATAGTAGGGTGTGTGTGTGTGTGTGTGTGTGACAAAGCAGAATAACTTGCAGAAGTTCGTTCTTTCTGACTGTCACAGTGGTTTTCAACGTTTCTAATGCTGTGACCCTCTAATACAGTTCCTCATGTTGTGGTGACCTCAATTATAAAATTTTTTCGTTGCTACTTCATAACTGTAATTTTGCTACTGTCTATCTGTGTTTTTCAATGGTCTTAGGTGACCCTTATGAAAGGATTGTTTGACACCCTCAAAGGGGTCATGACCCACAGGTTAAGAGGTCTATCATGTGGGTTCCAGGTTGTCAGGTTTTGTGGCTAATACCTTTCCCCTCTGAGCTGCTTTGTTGACCTACTCCACAATCTCCTGAGGCACAGATGATTGGGAAATAACTCTTTAAACTGAGAATTTAATAACTACAACTGGAGAGGTAGATAGTACCAAGATTCTTTCTTGTGAAGTACATGAAATATGGTCATGTTGTAGGCAAGGATTATGACCTGTCAGCCATGGCTCCCCTCTCAACAGCTGATGGATGGACCAGAGAAAGAGTCTGTCATGTAAACAGAGGAGCATAATTTGGGAGAGGCTCAAGCAAGACACCGTAGTAATATGGACACTGGAGCTCTGCTTTCAAGGATAAGTGAGTGCTAACAGCATGCACAGACCATTTGTTAAAGGAAAACTGTGTAAAACCTCAGAGATTGGTGGGGGAGGGGAGCAGATTTGAAAGAATGTTTTAAATTTAAAAGAAAGTTCAGTCTAGCAAGAGAACAGGGCTCATAGCAGAGAATATCACAAACTAGTTAGGATCAGATCACAAAGAATCTTACTTTCCATAACAGTCTTTTGGATGAAATAATACTCCCTCTCCCTTTCTTCTGTGCTGAATCAAAACAGAAATCCCACTGCTATTTCTATAACTAGACTCCAAACAAATACACTTTATGAATGGGGAGCTGTTGAGGTTGACGTAGGTGGGGTAGTCCATTTATGTTTTAGAAAGGTATTTATGGAATATGTGTTTGAAAGGCCAGGATTTAAAAAAAAAATTGTTCGAGTAAGAGAAATCTAAGCACTAAGCATATGCTTGAGAGAATAAATTTAGGAGATATTTAAAGTTACTCCATCAGTAGGACCCAGTAACTGGCTTCAGGTAAAGGAATGGGCAAGGAAGATGCCAAGGATTTTATCTTGACTGTCTGGATGGCTCTCAAATCCTTCCACAGAGACAAGGCTTCCCTCAGTTATGCATGGTCTCTAGAATGTACACTAGACACACATCTTTGTGAGGTAGTGCGACAAACATTTGAATGACTGGGGCAGCTGCTTTGGCCTCTCTTCTCAGTCTGTTGGGATGAGCATTGCATTTGTTCTGCCGTCAGAGAAAACACGCAGCTGCTGCATCCTGCTGATGCAGGACCACCACTTGCCACAGCTGCTGCATCCTGCTGATGCACGACCACCACTTGCCACAGCTGCTGCATCCTGCTGATGCACGACCACCACTTGCCACAGCTGCTGCATCCTGCTGATGCACGACCACCACTTGCCACAGCTNCTGCATCCTGCTGATGCACGACCACCACTTGCCACAGCTGCTGCATCCTGCTGATGCACGACCACCACTTGCCACAGCTGCTAGGCTGGATCAAAATAGGCAGATTGGGAGACACCATGCCCCAGAAGCTCACTCTTCACCCTGGGTGTAACTCAAGGATTTGATTTATCATATTTTTTTGTGTTTTTAAAAAAGTTAATCTTAGATGTGTGTTAAAGAATTCTAACTTTGGAGTTGTGACACCTGGAGTAGAGTGCTTGTCTGTAAAGAGGAAACCCCAAAGTCTGTTTTCCCAAATAACAGTGAACTCATTACTTACTCCCCAGACACCCAGTAGACTGTTTAAATTTTATATTCAGTTGTTACAAGAACTATGAGTGTTATTATTAGTACACTGGGTAGCTTGTGTTTAACCCTTCACTGTTTCTAGAATATTTGTAGGTCTTATCAATTTTATTGCTCCCAATATCACATTGTAAGGCTATCTTTTCTATCAGTTTTATATTTAATTATAAAGCCCCTCTCCCCCAGTATACATGTTTATTTTTGCTTTGTACAAATGCCTTGGGTTTTCCTGTCTACAAAAACATTTTCTTCTTTGCTTTTCTTCATCTTATTTTTTGATTCAGTGCTGGTGACTTTAGGAGAGCAAAAGTTAGACTATTTTTGCCCCAGTGATTAACTCATTGGTGAGTAGACTCATCAATTGTATTGATTTTCACATTGTGATGTTGGTGGGGACAGGATCCTGTCTTGAGTGAGTTGTCACTATGTTTGTGCTTGTTGTTGATCTAAAATAAATGTGTCATTTTAATAAAATACTCAGTCAGTGGCACAGGATATTTTATTGTATCAGATTGACATTCCTTGGTGGTCTTCTATCCTTCTGCTTCTATTTTCATGAATTTGTGGAGACTGGTATGATCTGGATTAGTTGACTAGAGCCAGTCCTTGTCATATTTGTGTCTGAAATAATCTATTCCAGTCATTTGGTGTATTTCCACCAGTGTAAGCTTATCTTAGCGTTTAAAACCACAGCTTGATTTTGGAAAGAGGCAGTTGAGTCTCCAATAATTACCTTTAGGTTGTTGTTAGTTTCTGGTGATCAGTATATTGATTTTTAATCACCCTTGTCCCTTCTGTTGTTTTTTGTTTGAGACAGGGCCTCACTATCTAGTCCTGGCTGACCTGCACCTTTCTATGTAGACCAGGCTGGCCTTGAACTCAAATAGATCCACCAGCCTCTGCCTCCCAACTTTGGGAATCATGGCATTGCACTACCATGCTGATCCTTTATCTTTTAAATTGTGCTGCCCCTACCATTATTTATTAAGTAGAAAACAGGAAAGAGACCCCTCTTCCTTTCGTAGATGCATCTGCATTTTCCACTTCTATTTCTTGCTTTACTGCTCTTTAAAAGACAAATGCCTTCAAGCTGGTGTGCTATCACTCCCTGTAGCCACTGGAGAAAAAGAATTTCCTTACCAAAAAGCATGCAGGCACTATTAATCCCTCCCCTTCTCTTTCCCTTTACCCCTTTTGCTCTATTGCTACTTAACATTAAGATTATTATTACTTAAAAACAAAAAACAAAACTATTTTACTCCTTCTCTTTCCCTTTACCCCTTTTGCTCTGTTGCTACTTAACATTAAGATTATTATTACTTAAAAACAAAAAACAAAACTATTTTACTCCAGTTTCATTAAAGCCCTGTCCTTTTGTTTGTTTGTTTGTTTGTTTGTTTGCTTTTAAAGACAGATTTTTCTCAATATAGCCCTGTCTGGCCTGGGAATTGCTATATTGTCCAGCCTGACTCCAAATTTATAGAGATCTTCCTTCCTCTGCCTCCCAGCTGCTGGGATTAACGATGTGTTCCATCATGGCCAGGATTTTTCTTAATAACATATTTAAATTAATTTATCATTATTATTTGTAAATGTGTATGAGTATTTGCCTGCATGTATGTCTGTGTACCATGTCCATACAGAACCTGTGGAAGCCAGAACAAGGCATTGGATTCCTTGGAACTGGAGTTAAAGGTAGTTGTGTTGGGAACTGAACCTGGGTCTGCTCAAAGAGCAGCAAGTACTCTTAAGCTCTGAGCCACATAATACCTGTTTTTTCTTATATAAGTGAAGCTTACAATTAGACTGACAAGTTAGTTTAATCTTTTATATTTCATAAAATGTGTTTTATCTTTTAGTTTAAAAAAGCACATTTTCAGAGATATTTAGTTTTTTCCTTGGAAAAACCACAGCAACTTTCAATTGCACTAGGTGTTCACTATTGTTATATCTTAGATGTGCTTATGTCTCAGGACTGTTATTTCACTTAGTGTAGAATTTCATTTGTTTTTTTTTTAAGTTACCAATTTTTAAAAGCCTCATTTATTTATTTTGAGTGAGACGTCTCGCAAACATACCATAGCTACTTTGTCAGAAGACAGTGTTTTGGAGTCTGTTTTTTCCTTCTCCTATGAGGACCTTGGGCATCAAACTCCGTTTGGCAGGCTTGGGAACAGGTACCTTTAAGCACTGAGCCACTTGCTGGCCTGGTTACCATTTTTATAAACAAAAGAGACAAACACAAACAAACAAAAATTCCCCTTATTGTTCAAGAAATATCACATAATATTCAAGAATTTCAGCTGTTTGGGTTTTTTTGTTTGTTTGGTTTTGGTTTTATTTTAGTTTTCATTCTTTAAATGTTAAGTTTGCCACTTTGATTAAATATGTGTATGTCTCTCACGTAGTATCTCTTAATAGTTTTATTCTGCACCCTGGGCATTAATTCTCAAAGACAGTTAAATGTGACAGGTGATTTCATTAACTGCGTTTCTGTTGCTGTCATAAAATCCCATGACTAAGGCAGTTTATAGAAGAAAGAGTTAATTTTGGTTCCAGAGGGCTACGAGTCTGTCACGGGGTAGAGGACGAAGCAGGTGTGACGGCAGGATGGGGAGTTGAGAGATCACATCTTCTACCATAAACAGAGCAGGGAGCCCTCTTGAAGCAAGGTGAGGCTGTAAATTCCCAAAGCTGGCTCCCAGGACCAATGTACAGCAAAACTGAACCACCTCCCCAAGCGGCACCACCAACTGGGGCAGTTTTATAAAAGAAGAAACCAAGAGGCATAGTGGCCAAAAAACCTGTCTCAGATTACAAACCAGGCAAGGGCATAGCAAAGATTGACCTCCCATAACCTTTTAAGCAGTATTGTATCTTATTATTAATATTTNATGTATAAATCACAAAATGATATATTTAGTTTTGTTTAAGATTACTGTTATATTTACAAAGCCAAGTTTCCTAAGCATATTTAGATTGTGACACAGCATGTGGAATATTAATATTTAGCTATTTATAAAGAACTTAAAATTATGTAGTTAAAATTATATAGTTCTGAGAAGCTCAATGTTTTCAAGTTCTTTTTTTTTTCCTTAAATTTTTTAAAGTTTTGGACTTTAGTCATCTTGCCTCTGTTGAAAAAAATTTTTTAAGTAAGTTTATTATTTAACTTTATTTTATGTGCATTGGTGTGAAGATATCAGATGCCCTGGAACTGAAGTAACAGACAGTTGTGAGCTGCTATTTTGGGTGCTGGGAATTGAACCCGGGTTCTCTGGAAGAACAGCCAGTGCTCTTAACTGCTGAGCCATCTCTCCAGCCCTCTGTTGAGAAATTTGAAGCTAGGTATTGCTAACAGTAAGAGGGCCTGGAAAGATGGCCCAGTGTTGAGAACACTTGCTGCTTTTCTAGAGGATACATACACTCATGTTAGGCAGTTCACAGCCACCTGTAACTCTAGCTCCAAGGCATCTGACATCCTTTCCTAGACTCCATGGGCAACTGTGCTGTTATGCATATACTCTCCACATATATGCCTATAAATGCTGAGTGCCAGTAGTTGCTCAAATAATATGCAGAGGTTTTGGTTCTGTTTTCATGGTAGTTAGTGACTAATTCATATGGTGCCTAAATAACAATGGTGAATTTAGCAAATCAAACATTCATTCACTTGTATAACTTATTTGTTTCTCATCTGAAAATATTTCTAAATAGTCCATTTCTTCTTTAATCTTTTAGTGTCTGTGACTGGGGAAACCATACTTACCAACTAATATGCTTTCTTTAAAACATAAAGTCATGTTTTGTACCTAGAATGATGAAGCAAAGCTCTGTTAAATATTTGCACAATTAAAAAATAGATTCTGATAAGAAGTATTACCAGAATATTATCCATATTACTTAATGATTCTTTGGCTCACTTAGAACAGACATTTTTTTTAAAAGATTTTTTATTTTGTATATTTATTATGTATACAGAAGAGGGCACCAGATCTCATTACAGATAGTTGTGAGCCACCATGTGGTTGCTGGGAATTGAACTCAGGACCTCTGGAAGAACAGTCAGTGCTCTTAACCTCTGAGCCACCTCTCCAGCCCAAAACAGACATTTTTAACATTGTTAAAAGTTAATAAATGAAANCTGTTCCTATATTCAAAGAGACAGAGTAAGTTGATTCAAATCTTCTTTTCCACACATGGATAAAATAATTTTAAATCTATGAAAATAGTTTTAGGGCAACAGACCCAAATGTAATAAATAGTCTGTGTGTTTGAAATGGTTATCAATAACTTTTCACTAACAGTTTAGCCAGAAAAACACTTGTTTTCCTTTGACAATTGTTTCTTACTCAGTAGTCACAGCTTAGGAACTTGNTTTTCTGGACTTCTGAAATGTCTCCCAGAAGTACCCAGTAGCATATGCTAACTTGACAGGAGTCTGTAAACTTTTTTTCTCTAATGCCAAAATCCCATGTAGACCTCACAAATTATGGAGTCAGAGGAAATGGGGCCTGTGATGCTTTGAATGCGGTGTCCTCCGTAGTCTTCTGCATTTGAATACCTGCTCCTTAATTGATGACCCTGTTTGACAGTTTAGGAGGTGTGCCTTGCTGCAGGAAGTATGTCACTGGGGGTGAGCTTTGAGATTTCAGACCCTGGTGTCATTCTGAGTGTGCTAACTGTGTCCTGTTTAAGATGTGTGTTCTTAGTGCGCTGTCTGTGTCCTATTGAAGATGTGCGTTCTGAGTGTGCTGTCTGCTTCCTGTTGAAGATGTGTGTTCTTAGTGTGCTGCTGCTTCTTGTGGAAGATGTGTGTTCTTAGTGTGCTGCTGCTTCTTGTTGAAGATGTGTGTTCTTAGTGTGCTGCTGCTTCTTGTTGAAGATGTGTGTTCTTAGTGTGCTGTCTGCTTCCTGTTGAAGATGTGTGTTCCGAGTGTACTGCTCCAGTCACCATCCCTGTCTGCTGCCTGCTTCCCTACTGTGACTGTGATGGACTCTCGTCCCTGTGGAAGCACAAGCCCCAAACAAAGCCTTCCTTGTATAAATTGCCAAGGTCAGGATGTTTTACCACAGTAATAGGAAGACAAAGTTGGTACCAGACAGTGATTGTTGCTGTGACAAACCTGATCATTGTGTTTTGTGGAAGAGTGTAGAAGACTTTGGAATTTTTTACTAGAAAAGTGGCTGGATACTTTAGGCAGAGCTTAATAGGCCATCCTTGTAGGAGTTTGGAAGGCAGTAGTGTAAGACAGTAGTGTTGAGAGTTATGTGGACTGAGTTATGAGTTTTAGTTGAGGTTTAAGAGGTTCCGGAGGGGAACAATGTTAGCAAATGGGCTAGAGACCAATTCTGTGATATTTTGGCAAAGAATGTAGCTACTTTCTGCTTCTGTCCTAAGAGCTTGTCTGAGATTAAATTTAAAAGTAACGGACCAATTTCTTGGGTGTAGGACATTTTAAGACATTGACTCTGCTACATGGTTATTAGTAATCACTCTTGTGCAGGTCCACAGTGAAAAAGAGCAAGTGAGGCAGAAATAAGTAGAAAATGTACAGATTGAAGAGAAAAAGAGCTCCAGGAAACTTAATGTTGCAGCCAAGGCTTGTGCTGAAAGAGGTAAGGAAAGTAAAGAGAGGCCTAATCTGCATTGGAATAAAGGGAGGGGCGCCTTCAGGGCAAGAAACCACCCAGCTGCACTGCCAGTTTATGAAAGGAAAAGGCCTAAGGAATTTTCTGCTCTGGAAAGAACAGCAAACAAAGGCTGCTGCACATGTGATTCAGGGNGAGTGAGGCTCCATCATGAGGTGGCAGCTGAGCTTGGCCGTGTCCTGCACATGGCTCTGGCTTTAGAGTCATAAAGAATGCATGAGTAAAGGGGCGTTGAGTTGTCTTCCAGGAAGCATGTGGATGGGAGGCATTTGGTGAAGGGTCTGAGAGGACGAGAAGGCCCTAAGAGGCCATTGCTGTGAAAGTGAAGTCTGTTGTGTTGGAGATGTTGGAAATGCCAAAGATGTGAGATAGCTGCCAAGGAGAGCTACACACAGGGGACAGAACTAGCCTGAGAGAGGGGTGGTATATAGCAGGCAGCAAAGCAGAAGGGGCAGAGCCATCTAAGCCTTTGACATCAGACATGGAGCTACAGGATTTGGAGTTTGTCCTGATTGTTTCGATCTTCTTATGCTAGTATTTCCTTACTATGCACCCTTCCCTCCCCTTTGGAATAGTAATGCGTGTTCTGTGCCATTGAATGTTGGAAGTATGTCATTTGGTTTTTGATTTTACAGGGGGTCACAGTTCAGAGATTGCTTGAGACTTTGGTTTTTATAGAGTGTTGAGACTGTGATAGACTTTGGGGACTTTTGAAGTTGGACTAAATGCATTTTGCATTGTGATATGGCCAAGAGACTATGGGAGCCAGGAAGTAGAAAGTAGCTGTTTCAATGAGATATCCCAGCTTTTTACATTTAGATACTTGGTCCCCAGTTGGTGATACTGTTCAGGCAGCATAGGAGGTATGCTCTTGCTGGAGGAAGCATGTCACTGGGGCCAGGCTTTGATCAAGGCCTCACACCATTCCCAGGGTACTCTCTGCTTCCTGCTCGATTTTTAAGATGTGAGCTCTCAGCTTGCTTCTTCAATCACTATGCCTGCCTGCTGCCATGTTCCCTTGCTGTGATGATGATGGACTCTTGTCCCTCTGGAACTATAGGCCCAATAAACCCTTTCTTCTATAAGTTGCCTTGGTTATGGTGTTTTGTCACAGCAATAGAAAAGCAACTAATACAGGTCCCTATTATTCCACGTCCCCTCACCCACACCTACACACACACATGCAGGCACAAGAGCACGCACTTGGGACTTCCTTGGTCTTGTTTAAATTACGTCCCTTCAATAGTGCCCTTGCATGCTATTGNAATCTTGGCTTCACCAGTGCCTGAGACCGTCAGTGGCAACTATCACAATAATAAAATGTATTATAGCTAACTCCATATGTTTAAGATTTTCTGATTTGGGTGGATTTTGTTCAGTTGTTTGTTTGTTTTGTTTTGTAGTGACATTTGTATTAAATTAGTAAAAATGTACTCAATTTTATGAATTAAAATGGTAATTAAAAGTTTATAAGAATAACCAATTTATATCATTACAATTTTTTTCAGATCTTGAGTTTAAAACATGTTTAACATGTGTGTTGTATCAAGGGGGAAACATCTGAGTCAGGCTTGAAATGAGCTTTGGTTGCAGATAAAGTTTCACTATTCAGACAATAGAATTCACTCATCATAAAACCTAAGTAGGCATCTCCTATGTATCCTCTGTAATGAGTAGAATAAGCCAAATAATTACAATCTGTTTATTCTATTTATACGAGTGTAGATTTCTCCAAGTCATTAAAGGAACATAGATGATATAATATAGTTGTAAGTTTGATGCCAGTATTTTGGGTAGTGATTTTTAACATCAACCACTATTTACATAGCCTAATTATTACACATTTTAAAACTTTAACATACTTTAAAAATAGATTACCTGGGGCTGGGGGATGGCTCAGTTGGCAAAGTGTTTGTCACATAAGTTTGATCCCCCATGCAAAAAAGCTGCGGACTGTGGCACACTTGTAATCCCAGTACTGAGGAGGTAGAGACAGGTGGATGGATCCCTGGGACTTACTAGCCATCCAGCCTTGCCTGTTTGGTAAGGTCCAGGGCAATGAGTAACTCTGCTGTAGAAACAACATGGGTGGCTCCTGAAGAACATACAAGGTTGACTTCT
>LZPO01116997.1:494121-512202 GCA_001675575.1 Neotoma lepida | reverse complement strand
CCCATGCATATGAAACAGATATTTTCTAAAAAATCAGTACCATCACTTGTTGGTAGAGTAAGCCCTAACTTTCCTGATTTACCTACTGATGTCTAGGGAAGAATCCTTCTCTATCACTCCACAAACTGCTAACCCAGGAAGGCTGTGTATCACTCAAGCTGGACACAGAAATGCGGCCTTAGAGGAAGTAGGACCACAAGAGCGTCTTTCAAGAAAAAGTTGANAAATCATTGTAACATTTCCTCCTTCCCTCTCCTTCGTACAGTTCATAGAAACAATGGTCCCTTTTTTCCCCTGCTTAGTACAACAAGCTCAGCTCAAAAGTAATGGAAGTAGTAAAACTAGAGCTACAATCTTATCGAAGTCCACCCACCCCAANCAGTGGGGAAGGGCCCTTTCGACAGAGGCTGCCAAGTTCAAGCTAAAGACTGAGATAACAAGAATCCTTTGCTCAAAATAAACATTTTAGAATAATGAACATTGTGGTATATGCATCTCGTTTCCGAATTAACCGTGCCCCCTTAAGACTCACTTATGTCTTAAGAGTCTATGTGGGAGGAATTTTTGTATTCAGGAAAGTTACATATAAAAATATACTANTCCCCATGAATTAGTTACTTAAAGGAGCAGTTATCTGCATTCTTCTATTTAACTGGGTCATGTATACAAATGGTAAATTGGAATGAACCTAAAAGATCTAAGATCTTAGTGTAGATATATTGCTGTGACTATGTTCTAGAAAGGGGCTCCAGNGGGTAGAGATTTTTACTAAGGTTTAACTAGAGCATGCATGATTTCCAGAATTGCCCGTGATTGTTGCCAAAATTCAAAATGGTGTTATTANTGCAAAATAGTCTTTCCTTAACTACAGGCCCAAAAGAAAGGAGCTGTTTTGCATGAGATGGAAAAGTCACCCCCAAAGCAAATAAAGCGACTGTTCTCAAGAGGAACTTACTTTCTCTTGCAAGTGCCGGGACCAAAAGGCAAAGAAATTTAGCATACTCCCATTCAACTTGTCACCATAACCTGGGACAGTAAATGTTTGCATTTCCGAAGGGGAAGGGAAACCATTTACCGGAACCAACAAAGCGGAGGTGGACTGCTTCATCTCGGGTCTCCCTTTCGGCTGCTCCATGGTCACAGACATTGCTCCTGTTTCTTCATCTCTCAACAGATAACATTGCCTGATGATGCCACACAAAAACCACATTCCACTGGCACGTTATTCCACATGCATCGTTGTCTGATACGTTAAATTTACAATTTGGGGCGGGGGATGGGGTAAGAATAGCTCAGTCAGTAAAGTGTGCAAGTAAACTGTGCAAGCACATGGACCTGAGTTCAATCTCAGAACCCACATAAAAAGCCAGACATGGTGGCACACACTTAAAACACGGGAAGGCAGAGACTGGTTGATTCCTGAGGATTGCTAGCCAGCAAACCAAGCCTAACTGGTAAACCCTAGGTCAGTGAGAGACCCCCATGTCAAGAAATAAGATGTACAGCTTTGGAGACATAATATCTGAGGTTGTCTTCTGGTCTTCTTGCATGTATGCACCCCCACACGTGAACATGTACACACACACGAAAAATTCCTAAATTGGCTCCTTTCACTTTCTCGTTATGTGTGCATGTATGCAGATGTCACTGAAACAGGGCTCTCAGTCCCTCCCTGGGTTCAAATCTCAGCTCTGGAGCTTCCTAATCTTTGAATGTCCGTTTCTTAGTCTGTAAAATGGGAACATGAATTGTGCTAAAAGCTGAGCATGGTGGCACATGCCTTTAATCCCAGCACTCTGGAGGCAGAGACAAGTTGATCTCTGTGAGTTGAAGGGCCAGCCTGGTCTACANAGTCAGCCAGAGATATACATTGAGAGATTCTCTCAAAAAGGAAGGATGCTGGAAAAGAATTGGGCTGTGCCAACACAGGGTGGCTGTTGGCCTAGAAGTAGGAATCAGCACATGTCTCTGACTTCTATAATTAAAAAACAATTTAAAAAAATAATGGTATATACTACCTCATGAGCGCCACCAATTAGGATTCCTTTAAACAAAATGATGGCCATAACAGGTGTTGGTACAAAGAGGGGAAAATAGTCTTCCAACTCAGCTGATAGGAGTATAAAAAGGTTTACCCACTTTTGAGAACAGTCCTTTAAATATAGAATTATTATATTATCTAGCAATTGTATGTCCAGATGCATACCTAAGAAAAATGAGAACCTATGTCCANGCACACACAACAAAAAGACTCTGTATACAAATGTTCACAGCAGCATTGTTCACTTACTGGTGACTAGATAAATAAAATGTAGGCATAGCTGTACTGTAGACTATGTCAGAAAAAGGAACAAAATAATAATAAATGTGACACCATGGACAAACCTTGGAGACATCATGTTAAGTGAAAGAAACCAGACACAAAAAGCATGTGATTCTGTTTTAGACTGGTGAGTACCTAAGAGTAGAGGATAGAGGGCTAGGAGCTGATGGTTGAAGCTGATGGATATGGAAATTCTTTGGAAGGCAATGAAAATGTTCTAGGGCTGGGTTTGCAGTTGGTTGAGTGCTTGCCTAGCATGCAAGAGGCCCTAGATTCAATCCACAACACATAAGCTGGGCAAGGTGTTACACACCTAGGATGCCAGCACTCTGGAGGTAGAGACAGTAGGATCTGAAGTTCAAGATCACCCTCAACTACATAAGGAGTTCATAGCCACTTTGGATTACACTGTACCCTATATTTAAAATGAGAAAGAAAAAAAAAGAAACAGAAGGGAGGAGGAGAGGAAAGGAAGGGAAATACTGGGTTCTAAAATTGATTATGGTGGTGGTTGTGAAACTGAATAGGCAGTGGTTCCAAAAGTGAATATACAAACGTCCTGATACAACCGTTTAAATACTAGGTAATAAGTGTTTGGGTAACTCCAGTCACCTTCTACCTTAATTGGTTTTCAGTTAGCCCAATAACTTTTAATCAGTTTACTTACTCCATTCCAGTCATGCCCCAGAACCCTGGACTGTGACCTACCAGAAACTTTCATTAAAGGATCTTCCTGGCCTACGGAAGCAGTTTCACCAAGCGTGAAAACAAAAACAGCAACTTTGGTTTTTAATTTTTGGGGAGTGCCCCCCCTCCCGGTCACAAAGCTAATATGTACACATTGAGAAAAAGGGAAGTATAAATCCGAAGCATGAGTTAACAGACACAAATAATCCTTGAATCGAGAGAATATCCCTCCCTGGCTCATTCCAAGGTAGAAAATCTCATTTGGAACTTGAAGCTTAGGGAATTATGTTCTCACGCCAACTACACATATGAACTGCTTCCTTCCAGAACCATCTCTGAAATAAACCCTGACATCTGAAAATCTCAACTTTCTGCAGATCCTTTTTTTATGTGTTTTGATAATATCCAAACTGAGTAAATTTTTTTCTTTTAACTTTTGTTGTTGTTGTTGTTATTTTTGAGACAGGGTCTAGCCCAAGTTTGCCTGGAACTTACTATGTAGACTAGGCTGGCCTCTGCCTCCCAAGTGCTAGGATTAAAGTCCTGTGCACCACTCTCAACCCATTTCTCTTTTTTTTTTTTTTTTTTTTTTTTTTTGTTTTTTGTTTTTCGAGACAGGGTTTCTCTGTGTAGCTTTGCGCCTTTCCTGGAACTCACTCGGTAGCCCAGGCTGGCCTCGAACTCACGAGATCCGCCTGCCTCTGCCTCCCGAGTGCTGGGATTAAAGGCGTGCGCCACCACCGCCCGGCTCCCATTTCTCTTTTAAAAGCACACCCACACACATTTTCTTGACAGCACCATCAGTGGCCTCCATTACCCTGACCCACCACTGGCATGGCATTTTCTTCCTATCTTATTATTATCTAGTTCCAGTTTCTCTAGCTTGGAGCTGGCTCACTGGGACTCACACTCAGTCAAAACTGCATTTCAAATGCATTTGTCCTGCTGAGGCAGGGGAAGAGGAGCCCATTCCTTGTTAAGAGAAAACAAATGGATTAGTTACTTGGCCTAAATCGGTCAAACTGAGACTGACCTGAAAAGGAACAGATGTGTTCCCTAGTCCCAGTAAGGAACTAAAATAATTGTAACTTAGATAGGGAATGAAGACCCTTTCCACTTCTGTTTATTCAAAACAGAAATGCTGATTTCTAACTTGCTATTTATAGTTTGTTTCTCCAGGTGGCCTTTTTGTCAAGGAAATTAATTGGGANCATCTACTNTTATCTCTCAGGAACCCGTGTGTATAACAAGGAATAAGATGAAATCTCATCTTCTCATGTCTCAGCTCATTCTGTCTTCTCCAATTCAAACCTTATCACTTATTGTTCTCACTGGTTATTTCTTCATTCAGAGAAATAACCTTGTATCTGTGGTTAGAGATCTTTCAAAGCGCATGCAGTCAATGCTTTTATCCCACACAGTACCTGACATANGGTTGAGCCCCAAATGCATCTGGTTTGTTGTTTGCCAACACACATGGCTGCGCTTCCTGCAATCTGGGCATTGGAGAGATAATTATTTCTCTGGCCTTTCCGATGGTCCAGTCAGAACTGTACCATCCACAGCAGAGCAGAAAAGTCAGGCCTGTGGAGCAGATATCTCAGAGCACGATAGATCATTAAGCAGTTTGGTTAAAGATGTGCAGCTATTCATTGTCTTTCAAGTCCTCTGTAGGCTGAAAATTTTCAGAACCATAAGCGATTTTTTTTAAGAGCCAAATGCCCAAGGATATTTCTAGAGCTTAGAGACCCAACATCATATCCTTTCTGTACTGACTTTGAGAGTTGGGTTGTTTCATTGGGTAGCCATAGCAAACAATTGTCTCTAAAGACTTCTAACCTTTCCTGTTTGATCTTGTTCACATTCTTTCCTTGTTAAAAAAAAATATATGTTTACACTGTGCTTCAGGTACGTCTTCACTAACCCAAAGGATTAGTAGACTAGATTGATTCTCAAAAGATGGCCTGCAAACTTGGAGGGATTTTGCGTAGGTTGGCTAGAAAGTCTACCTCTGAAAGTTTTAACTGAATGATAATGCAAAAATGTACATTTTCAATGCAGTGTGAATCAGGATTTGACCTAATACAGAAGTAAAGTAAGGCATCCCCNAGGAAGCTAGGAGGAGTTAACCAGGAAGAAACTACAGCATGAGTCAAAGCCCCGTAGTAGGCAGGAGCAAAATAATGTGGCTCTAAAANAAGATGCCTGAAACAGGAGCCCAGTGGGAAGGTAGTTCAAGGTCAGAGTGGAGAAAAGGGTAGAGAGTGTCTCTTCTCCTATGAGNGGCAAGGGGAAGCTACCGAAATATTTTCTTCAAGCAGGGATCTGACATAATCACACATGTGCTTGGAAAAGAGATGACTACATCTGTACTGTGGGTGATTGATTGGATAACACCCAGTGTTAGTGGGGATCAGATCCATCAGAAAGGCTTCGCTGAGGCCCTGTGTCTAGGACGTCATGGCGGCCCAATAGGAAGCAGTGAACTCATTCAAGAGAGATCTAAAAAATAAAAATGCCGAACATTCTTAGTGTAATCCATCTTTCAAAGGGGNTATGGCTAGAGGTGAACACATCCAAAGCATGGTTAGAAGGGCTAGACATGGCGTAGCAGGTCAAGGCACTGATGACTTGAGGTCATTTGGATACTCCAAACATACATCGTAGGAGAAGAGCTCTGACTCCCCCAGATTGTCCTCTGACCTCCTCCTCACCCCCATACAAAAAATAAATAAATAAAAGCAATTACCCCCTGAACATTAGAAAAGGTTTTCAGGAGTTTGCAGTGGATTACAGGCGTAGGATAAGGACCAAGGAGGTACAGCAGATGGCACCAGGTTGGGAGAACTTTACTAATGAGACCCACACGCACATATTAAGGACACTGGGAAATCTTACAGCAGAGCCCAGGCTTACCATCTAATCCAGCATTGCTCAAGCTTACTTGAACCCAGAGCCCCCCTTTATTTTTGTGGTAACAGAGACTAATTTTCCGGAGACACACCTGAGGCAAGTCAGAGTCAGCCTAAGCTTTTTATGAGCAATGCCAAACATTGCTCACATTTTTTAAAGCTCACATCCGTCTCCAAGGGCCACCAAAGGAAAATGACACAAGCTCGAGCAAAGATACTTCTGCTCTCGCAGAGGGGGAGGTTAGAAGTCCAAGATGAACGGGCCTCCCTCTTGGGCTTGCAGGCAGCCACCCTCCTACTGCTTGATTACATTGCTGTCCCTTTGGCCTTAGGTGTTGTTTGTGTCCTGTTCTCCTTACATAGGACATCAGATTGGATACCCTAACCATCTTGCTTTACCTTCCTCACCTCTGTAAAAGCCTTCTCTCCAAATGTAGTCACATGCTAAGTGTATTGGCCAGTTTTCGATTGCCAAGAACACAGTATCACAGATTTAATAAGCTATAAAAAAATTTATTTTGGCCCACAGTCCAAGGTAAGGGTCTGTGTCTGGCAGTATATTGTAAGCAGAGACACAAGACATCACATGGCACATGATGAGAGGCAGAAAACGTGGGGTGGGGTTGGTGGGATCCATCCAGGTCAGGGGTCGAACAATTCTTTCACAGGGGTCGCCTAAGACCATCAGAAAACACAGATATTTACATTCAGAACAGTAGCAAAATTACAGTTATGAAGTAGCAATGAAAATAATTTTATGGTTGGGAGTCACTGCAACATGAAGAAATTTATCAATGGGTTGCAGCATTAAGATTTTTGAAGATCCAGGTTCTCTGATCTTTCTCCCTCTTGTTATAATGTCAGTTGTATTCTGTCATGGGACTCCACCCAGTGACATGATCTAGCCCCAGCCACCTCCCAAAGATGTAAACACCACAGTGGATTAAGTTTCCACCTCTTAACAGCTAAGCAGGGGAGTGAACTACACTGAGGGAGAATAAGCCATAATCCCAAGAAATCAGATTAGACTGGCAGGACTTTTGAGGGGACAGAATTCAGCCCATAAGAACCCCAGCGGTAAAAACCTGCATGCACCAGATACTATTACTGACAGTCCACACTCCATCCCACATTCAAAATCTTAGGTCCTGTGTGATTAGAGCCATTCTACAGTGTCTCTATCCTTAGTGCATACATGCCTGCAAGGATAAGAATAAAAAGAACCAACAACATTGCTCCCAACCCTACACTTGGCTATAGTAAAGAAGGAGCTAGGAGTGGAGAAGATGACCTCCAGGTTATCTGCAAATCCTGAAGGTGTAAACCTGCAGATTCAGGTTGAAATCCTAACCCCTGAAGTGAGATGGAACTAAGGGTGGGTGCCTCCAGGAGGGGATTCTGTCATCCTCGTCAATAGGATGAGTGAGTGCCCTTACTCAAAAGAAGAAGCCCAGAGGGCTAGCTGGTTCCTTCTGCTATATGAATAGACTGTGGAAAAGGTGCCTTCTATGAACTAGTGTTTTGATCTTGGATTTCTCATCCTCTGGAACTGGGAGGAATAAATTTCTGTTGTTGATAAGCCATTTGGTTGCCAGGTGTGGTGGCACAGGACTTTAATCCCAGCACTCTGGAGGCAGAGGCAGGCAGATCATTGTGAGTTCGAGGCCAGCCTGGACTACAAAGTGAGTTCCAGAACAGCCAGGGCTGTTACCCAGAGAAAACCCTGTCTCAGGAAAAAAGAAAAAGCCATTTGGTTTGGGGNGTTTTGTTATAGCAGCCAGTACATAGTAAGATGGATAAGAGGTAGTCAGGGCAGTATGGCTGTTATCTAATCCGTCATAGAACTCACCCAAGGCTCGGCTGTTTTGAGTTGCAAGCCATTTTATGTTCTGCATTCTCCACTGGCCCCAAGATGCATCTTCAGGTTTTGTATATTTCTAATTTCAGCCATGCCTTTGAATGTCATCACAATCATTGAGTCACAGGCCAATGAAAAGCGCTGATTATTTGCTCATAAAATTTATGTTAAAGAAAGAAACAGTGGTTTGAGTTGTTTTGGTTCTTTGTTTGCATGTTTTTGTTTTTCCCAAATCCTATTATAGCTAAGAGTCTGTCCTCTGCTTTAGAGTTTGGATACTGCTAGATTTTTTTTAGTGTCCCATTGTCTTGTTTGAACATGACAAACGAAACATGCATAGCTTGCACTATGAACTGTAGAAGAAGCCACGATTCTGTCCTAATGCAGCACAGGGAATTCCCTTCACAGCCCTGGATCCACGTGAGGCTCCTGGGGCCAGTTTGGTGCCAGGAAGCTTGCTCTGGAACTAGCCAAAGGTAGACATTGTTGTATGAACCAGATTTGAACTGTGGTCTTTCTTAATAATAAAGACTCAGTATTTCTTAATAATTTCTTAATATTTCTTAATAATAAAGACTCAGAGATAGATGTCTTCATTTGGGAGGAGCTGAGAGCCTTTTCCTCTGGTTTCATCAGCTCTCCACATCTGTGATTATACATTCACAGATTCAACCAGCATAGGATTCAGAATATTCAAAAACAGAATGTCACTTTTTCCTTGTCATTGTTCTAAGCAATATAGTATAACAAACTATCTTTATAATGCTTACCTTGTTCATGCCCCTGAGTATGAGCCCTAGCACAGCAGTGTGTGTGTGTGTGTGTGTGTGTGTGTGTGTGTGTATGTGTGTGTGTGTAAGTGTGTGTGTAATTCTATGGGAGGATGTCATGTATTCTGTGCAAATATTTCACTGTATCAGGATTTGGAGCATCCATGGATTACAATGTCACCAGATGTCCTAGGATCATCCCCACAGATACTAAGGGACCGGAGAGCATTTATGGAACTCATTCTTCCTAGTGCTGCCATCCTAGCTCCTAAGATCCCTAGTTTGAATCCAGTTTCTGCTACTTTAGCTCATGTTTTGTTTTGCCAGGACTGGGTTGACATTCAGAGCTTCTGCCGCCTGCTTTTAGGTGGAGACCTCCGCAGCCACCACCTCCCCTGCTTCTCTCCTCATTACACTGTTTACTCATCAGTTTCACACAAAACCAAACTAATCCCAGGCATGCCACCAAGCAGGCTTCGGGGAACCAGAGTGCAGAAAGCTGCCCTGAAACCCCTTATTTATTGACACTCAGAGAGGTTTAATCATTCCGCTGAGCAAGGAACACCTAGACCAACAGGAATAGCCCGGCCTCTCTGACACCTACGCTTTGTCAAAGGGTTATTGAGAAAGGAAAGCCACAAAAGAGCAGAAGGTGCCAAACTTGGGCAGTCTTTGTCACACCCCTGTGCCAGGGGACAGTATCATATTGCATCAAACATGATCTTGAGAGAGAAAAGGGAAAAGGAGCAAGCTTCTCTGTGGGACTTGTGTAAAGACACTGTTCCTTTTGTGACTTACATTGTGTGTCTATCCTCTTTTTAAAATGTTTTCCTTCTCCAGCTTCACTTTATTCTCCCTAAGACACCACACACACACACAGTCACAGAAACATACACATTCATGTACACACACAGATACATACATGCACATAGACAGACATGCACAAATATACATACATCTATACANTCACAGGGACATACACACAGAGAGACAAGCTGACACATACAAACACACATATTCACACAGACACACATACATATACACATATAAAACACAAATATACACATACATACATATGCATGTAGATACATATAGATACACATACGCACACAGACACACATACAAACACACACACACACACACACACACCCGAGTCCTCATACCTTCATAGAATGAGTGATTCAGTCTATTAAAAATACCCCTAGAAGCATGATCTTCCTCTTGGACACCAGCTTGTTCTGGTTCTTGGCTGTCTGGGAGTTCAGCAGCTGTAACACAGCCTGAACTCTTTGTTAAAGAAAAAGCAGAAGGCCTTGTTTTCATTGCATGACAGCATGCGTGAAGTAACTCGTGCAGTGTCAGACACAGCCTGAGAAATGATGTAGTCTGCAGTGGGAGTGAGTGATAGTTACCACTCAGATGTGACACTGAGACCTGCGTATTTAAAATAGTACAAGGTCATTAAGAAATACTTTGCATGTTTTGAAGGAACTTTTTTTGCATATAGATTATTGAAGTGCTTCAAAAGGAAAAAAGAGAGAGANTAACCCAATACACTATGTGGGGGCCCACAGAGGCTCCCTATAAGGCCTTACTCAAGGTCAGAAAGTCTGAGCTTGCTTTGCCCAGCAGGGCTGCATAATAGGATGATTTGGCCAAAGGCGTGGTTACCAGGTGTTTTAAAGGGTCTACACTTGTTGATACTTTATACCTGGACCTTCCGAGGGGGAGGTCTTTGCCCCTCCCCTTGCTGATGTATAAAAACGCCCATCATGCATAAACTAGGAGCGACTGACTGGGTATTGACCCAGGGCCCTCCCAAAGCTATCCTGCATTTCTGTTTTCTCTCCATCTATGTCTATNTTTCTTCCTATTATTTCTCAATTCCTCACTCCTCCCTCCAAGAACCCTTTGACAGGTCGAGGCTGGAGCCCGACAACTCTGTTTCTCATCATATACTATAGAATAGTTGAAAGAATTATATATGGCTCACACCTGCCAGCTAGGGTTGGAGCATGAGTGTGTGTATGTGTGTGTGTGTGTGTGTGTGTGTGTGTGTGTATGGGTACATGTGTATGTGTATGTGAGGTATCTGTTCATGTGGACACCAGAGGACAATCACAAGTACCATTTTTCAGTCAACATCCACCTTTTCTGGAGGCAGAGTCTCTCACAGGCCTGATAGACTTCACATAAGNTAGGCCAGCGGCTGATGAGCCCCGGGGATTCACCTCTCTACCTCCCCGGGTCTGGGATTACATCAACATTCAAAGCTTTATTTTATGTGGGTTATGGCGTTTGAACTGAGGTCCTCACGCTCACAAAGCAAGTGCTTTATTGATTGGGCTGTTCTCCAGGCCTTCCAGCTAGACTTCTTAATGAACACCTCACATGTTTTCTTAGTCACAAGTCTACTCACAACCATGCATTAGTACATCTTCTTAAAATCCAGTANNCATTTCGGAGGACAGTGCCAGCCTCGTTTAACTCCAGCCTTCAACACTTCACTACGCATCGAAATAACAAGATTGATTTGGTTTTTATGGATATCTTCTTTTTCTTGTCCTCTTTCCCCTTCTCATCCTCCTCCCTTTTCCCTCTTCCTGAGGCATAATTTACATACAGGGAAGTGTACAAATGTAAGCATCCTGTGTGGTGAGTTTTGACAACTTCACACAACTGTGTAAGGCACATTTCTCTAAGATACATGGAGAATGTGATCATGACTTGAAACCCCCTGTTCCCCCTCCCAATCCATTCCTGTCTCCAGCCTCATGAAGTCAGATGCTTTAATGATGTTTTAGATTTATCCTGCTGGAAACTTTGTAGAAATGAGTCATGGGATATGTTCTTATTTGTGTAAATCTTAATTTTACTCAGCGCCCTTTGGAGTTTCATCATGTTGCTACATGGATCAGTAGTGGTTGGTTTATTGTTCTGTCACATTTCATGGTGTGAATATATTTTGAGGCAGTGTTTAATACTGTTGATGGACATTTGGTGTATATCCAGTTGGGGACCATTATGAATCAGTTTGCTTCTAATAACCCTGTGCAAGTCTTTATGTGGATATCTCTTCATCCCTTCTTGTGGAATTGTCTAGAAGCCAAATTGCTGGCTCATAGTATTGCTCTGTACCTTGCATCCTCTGGCCTGTTGGGTTCAGATTTTCTTGGAGAAGCTACTTGCAAATCCATTCACNTTCGGAACAGCCTTCATGAGCATAAGCAATATTTGAGATGTGCTACAACACACANATTGTATGCCTTATGAAGCATGTTATTTCTACTGCAGGAAGTCACAGGAACTTTCTTTGATGATGTTATTTTATACTTACTTTCAAAGTGGAAGAAAATGCCAAATTTAGTTAGCAGTTACTAAAAATGGATATAATGACTTTTCCTTATTTTAGTTCAGTGACTCTAAATTCTAAACATGAATTTGTTGGGTGCTGTTATAATCCCAAATAAAAACTTATGTATCTGAGGAAATACCAACACTAATCTTACGGGCAATAGGAAGTCGACTGACTGTCACACTGAGTGAAGCTTGAGGAAAAAAACCTCAAAGCCCGCCCCCATAGTGACACACTTCCTCCAACAAGGCTATACCTCATAATAGTGCCACTCTCTTTGGAGCCATTTTCTTTCAAGCCACCACAGATGGTAGATGTCAAAAATACAAGCAATAATAAATGCGGTGAGGATGTGTAACTTCATTGCTTGATTGTGAAATATCTCCCACAGACTCTTATCTTGGATGATATTGGCACTATTTGCAGAGGTTCAAAAATTTTTTTGAGGAACTAAATTACTGGGCATGTCCTTTGGGGCTATATCTTGTCCTCATCCCCTCTCGGCTTCCTGGCTGCCACAATACAAGCAGTTCTTCTCTGTCATGCCCTTCATGTCATGGCAAACTGACACCTTTGAAACCAGGAGCCAAAATAAACCTTTGCTCTCTGTTAGCATTTGAGTGTAAAACGTCCTCCACAGACTCAACTGTTTAGATANCTGCTTTCCAGCTGGTGATGCCATCTTAGAGGCTTTAAACCTTTGGACATGGGGTCTAGCTCACAAGTACAGGACTGTAAAGGCAGGGTTTGAAAGCTGTACACCAGTCACACCTCCACCCAAGCACTGGGCCTTGGTCAGCACCGTGTTACAAGGAACTTGGAAACAGTTTTGNCACCTTAGCTCCCAATGTCATGCCTTCTTCACTGTGATGATCTATAACCATCCAAACTGATTAGCCCAAATCAATCTCTCCTCCCTAAAGTTGCTTTCATCAGGTTAATACCTGTTAATACACAGTGAAAAGGACAATAACTAGCACATTCTCTTTTAAGTATTTCATGTCAGGAATTTTGGTCATAGCTATGCAAGTTAACTTGTGTGCAAATCAGAGCTCTTGAGTAGCTGCCGGTGGTGAACAGTATAGAGGTGTCACAAAGAATTAAACACAGAACCACCACATGACCCAAGAATGCCTTAGAAGGATATATCCCAAAGACCTGGAATCCAGATCTGGGTGGCACACCTGCACTCCTGTGTTGCATGCATTCACAATCACAGAGGTGAGGGAACAACCTGAGTGCTCATCAATGGAGGACAGATAAGGATGACATGGTGTGTGCAGCCTGAGAAAGAAGAGGGTCCTGTGGCTTGTGATGGCATGGATGGACACAGAAGATGTGCAAAGTAAAATAAGGAATATCAAGTGTTGCTTGTTTCCTCTGACAGGAGATAGCAGAAACCTCAAAGTCACAAATATAGGAAGAATGGTGAGAACCAAATAGTTCTTAGTTATGCAAAATACGTAAATGCAGAGCTGGAGAGATGGCTTAGCCGTTAAGAGCACATACTGCTCTTCAGACCTGAGTTCGGTTCCCAGCACCCATGTCTGGCAGCTGACAACTTCCCAGAGGGATCTAACACCTTCTTCTGACCTCTGTGGGTACCTGCACGCATGCATGTACAAACATATACACAGGCATACTGACATGCATATACATAAAAATGAAATAAACCCTTCTTTAAAGATAAGTAAATGCATTGTGACTATGTTGACAATACTGTGTTGAGCACATAAAGAGGCTAGATCTTATGCATNTGTTCTCATCATAATGAAATAAAATAAAAGCTGTCTATTAGAAAGCCTAGATTCCCTGTGCACTAGATTCCCACATATATTTTGGTTGGAGATCAGAAATATTTGTTTGATATCATTGTTATGTCTCTGTCCCAGATTTTGAGACAGTTTTAGGGGGAAAGAGCTCACCCCTTCAGAATACTGAATTCCCAATAGTCCTTATTGTTTTGTTATTTTTCAAATGTAGATTACACATGTGATATGGTGGTGTAACTATAAATCATTTCGTGTAAAGGAATGTGAGAAAGAAGCTGCATTCTTGAATGATGGGAGCCACCGNGAGACAAGGTTATAAAATTTGTAGAGGTGACACATCAGTTTCCTTTGCATTTGCATTTGAACATTTATTGGCACCTTCTCAGGGTGCCAGATATTGTCAGAGTCTGTGAATGAAAGTGTGTCTCTAAGTCAACAGTTGGACTCTTTGACTTGGCACCAGCATGATTTTTCCACTAAGTCCAGAGTGCCAATTAAAGCTGGCGTGCAAGGGAGAGCATGAGCATCAGATCCAAATCGTCAGTACAAACAAAGGCAGCTTGAAATCGCACCCAATGGGATCATGATATTCAGCACAATATGTCCCTTGACCTTTTGGAGATGGACTGGGCAGAATCTGCCATGGGAATTATCTCCTTGTCCTTGTCCTATGATTCTTAACAGAGTTACATAATTTGCAAAAGAAAAGATAGCAAAGAGAGAGGGCATGCCATGAAGCAACTCAAGGCCTCTGTGAATCAAACTGGGTGCTTTGCTTCTGTTTTTAGGAAGTTTATAGCAAAGCTCCCATTTCAGTGTTCTACAGAAATTAACACATTATTCTCAAAGACATATGGAATGGATCCTCTTCAGTTGATGGATAAGGAGCACTATGCAGAGACTGGCTAACTGACCCANCCAAATCACAAAGTTGTACATAATGATCTGAACTGGGAAAAGCCATGTTTTCATCCTTTAATTCAGAGCTCCTGCCCCATCCCTACCCACTGCACTCCAGCACTGGAGTAACAAGGACGGTTCAAGTTCCTCTTTGGTGTGTCCTAGAACTGCACAGTGGGGCTCTGGCTTGTGCTACCAAGAGTCACCGCTGAAGACCCACACCAGCATCTGTGGTACTTCCTTTTCTTCATCTCCCTACCAGGTTCTCAAGCACAGCTTAACTCCGGAGATAGGTAATTATTAACTTCCAGGTCAGCACTGCTTGCGTCACAGGCCAGAGTCTAGGCAGCAGAGAACTTTGGTCTCCTGCATCTCCTCTTGTGTGGACAGAGGCGGCCAGAAACATAGCCTCCNCAAATCAGGAGGTGCTAGATTTGGATTGTGTCTTTAATGGACACTCAATTCTAACTGTCCAATGAACTAAGGAATTCTCTCCGTTACCAGATTTCTATGTGTCCATGTTCAAAAGGACGGNCATGTAAACAAATACTAGAAACAGACAGGTGAAGGTCAGGGGACATGAGGAATTACCTAGTCAATTAATTTATGAAAAGGGAAAAGGAATGGCCCAAAAATTATTTACTGAAATCACAGATTCTATTTCAATGAGACCTACTTTTGTATGTGTTCGTGTGTGTGTGTGTGTGTGTATGTGTGTGTGTGTGGTACAAATGTACTTGTATGTGCATGTGTATGTGGAAGCCAGAGGACACCCTCTAGTGTCATTCCCAGGCACCATGTACTTTTTGTTGCTGTTGCTGTTGTTGGGACAAGGTCTCTCATTGGACTGAGATTCACCAAGTAGTCTGGGCTGGCTGACCAAAGAGCACCAGGGGTCTGCTGGTCTCAGCTTCCCTGGAGCTAGGATTGCAAGTGTGCATCACGGATTTTTTTCACAGGGATTCTGGTGATCAAACTCGGGTTCTTTTGCTTGTAAAGCATTTTACCAACTGAGCTATCTCCCCAGTCCCCAAGGCCTTCATTTTTGGCCCATCTCTATATTATTACACTTGAAATCATTTCTAATAAATTTGACCAGTTATATACTAGAATATATACTGTGTATTCTATATCTGTACACTCTATATCTTGGGGTAAGAAGAGTCTCTAGATTGTACAGGGCTTTTAAAAAAATATTNATTAACATTTATGTATTGATTTGTGTGTGAACAAGTGTGCTGTGATGTACCTGTGCTGATCAACTTGGGGGAATCAGTAGTCTTNCCACCTTGTGTTGGACCTGATTGAACTCNGGTCATCAAGCTTGGAGGTAAGTACAAAAGCCTCCAGCTNGCCTGATGCCTATTCCCTTCCCTAAACTCCTTGCCTGGCACTTAGATCAAGTACTTTGCTGTGCAGTATGTACTTCTACCTGCTGATTGTTTGGTTTGGGGGCAGTGTCCCCTGTGGAAGGTAAGGATGTCCTGTTCTCTGTCCATGCCATGTGAAATCTACTCTCATCCATACCTTGCAGGTACAACTTGGTTTCGGTTTATACTGTAGGCGATATTGTGAGATGGGGGCATATCCTAAACTATTTTTTTTTCTTGGCTTCCTATCACAGCCTGGAATAATGCTNTTGATTTTACTTGTATGGTTTTTGTCTATTTTCTTGGTTGTGTTTTAAAATATGGGTCATTTTCATTGAATACTGGGATATTTGTCCGTTGTCTAATAATTTTTCAAGATATTGAGTCCCTTTGTTCCCTGTCTNTTCTGTGAGTCTGTACTACTTGTCCCTGAGGTCTTCTGTCACCCNTTTCCCTGTGTCACAGTTCCTATCTCTGGANNTCATGTNTCTTAGAACATTTTCTGCAGCTATAACAGAACAGCTGGCTGGGACATGGATGAACAACAGAAGTGTGTTTGCCTCTTGACTCTGGAGGCTGGGAANTCCAAGAGCATGGATGAGGGTCTTTGTGCTGTATCAGAACAACGCAGGGGGATGAGCAAGCACAGGCAAGGCAGAAAAGTCAGACAAACTGCTTTTACAACAAATCCACTCTCATAACTAACCCACTCTCCTCACANTCATTCAAAAGGACAGAGCCTCTCAACAGTTCTACTTCATATTACCTTTTCAGTGGGAATTACATTTCAGCAGGGGTTTCAAAGGGACATTCACACTGTAACATCCCAACTTTCTCTTGCTTGGCTTTNCCCTCCCTTTTTTGTAGACTATATCTGCTGCTAGCTTCCTAAGAAAAAGTATGTGGCAGTAAAAGTTAAGATCCCAGGAGCTAGAGAGATGACTCATTGGTTAGGAGGACGTGTCTTTCCGGAGGACCTGGGCTCGATTCCCAGCACCCACATAGTGTCTCACAATCCTGTGTAACTCCAGTCCCAGGGGACCCAGTGACCTCTTCTGGCACTTGCANGAATCAGGCACATGCATGGTACACAGACATACGTGTATGCCAAACACCCATTCACATAAAATAAAAATAAATCTTTGAAAAACATTTTTAATTAAAAAGAAGATCCCAGGCATCTGANGATGACCGCATCCTGCCTTTCCACTTAACTTAGAGAGTGACTGTGAGTAGGGGCTACAAGATTTGAATGTTTTAGGAACTATGAGAGTGTTGTCTGCTCAGGGCATCATCCTGCTTATCAAGGGTGACTTTGGCTGTAACGACCTGACTAAACTGGTTGTCAGGCACATAAAGGGTCAGCATTTTTAGAGCTCTCTTCCTGGGTCAGTCAGATTCCCCTCAGAAAGCTCTTCCACACTTTTGCCCGGAGGATGAAGGCCTGACTGATATGTCTGGAAGCCTGGAGGAGGGGGGAAGGGNGGCTGAGAGAAATTGCAGTGTGCTGTATGCTGCATGTTGGCTTAGTCTTCCTGTCCATAACCTATCCCAAAGGCTTTTCTGTTTCTGTAAAAGGCTCAGTCTCCAGCTGGTGGCGCTGTTGAGAGGCTTATGAAGGCACTCACTTTCATGGTAGATGAATCCCTTGAGAGGCTTGATTCTGAGTGGGTGACTGGGGGGTGGGGTGGGCCCCGATTAGAAGATACAGTCCAGGGGGTTATACCTTCAGAGAGTATGCCTTGTCCCCAGACCATTTCTCTCCATCTCTGTCTTGACTTTCTGGTTGCCATGAGATGAGCAGCCATTCCCTCCATCATGCGTTCCTGGTGGTGTTCGAGTTCTGCCTCATCTTAAGCCCAAAGCCATCTTAAGCCCAAAGCAATGGAGCCAGCCAACTCTGGACTTAAACCAAGAGCCAGAGTAAACCTTTTCTGCCTTAAGATTGTTTCCTTCCCAGCACTGACGAAGAAGAACCGCGCACTCAAGACAAGTCTAGCTTAGAGAGTGAATTCAAGGACAACCTATCTTTAAAATAATAATAATAATAATAATAATAATAATAATAATAATTAAAGTGAAAGGGAGTCTGGGGATAAAGTCCAAGGGTGACTGATAACCTAGCATGCACTAA
>LZPO01116997.1:466558-480075 GCA_001675575.1 Neotoma lepida | reverse complement strand
TGGGGTTTTAAAAATGATCTGACTTGGGCTGGAGAGATGGCTCAGAGGTTTAGAGCACTGGCTGCTCTTCCAAAGGTCCTGAGTTCAATTCCCAGCAACCACATGATAGCTCACAACCATCTGTAATGAGATCCGGTGCCCTCTTCTGGCCTGCAGGCAAACATACAGGCAGAACACTGTATACATGTTAAATAAATAAATCTTTAAAAANTAGGATCTGACTTAGCAAAGACTTGCTCATGTTATCAACAAACAAGTGGAGTTTCCACGTGTGGCCATTCTTTCTCTTTACTCTAAACTATTAACTGGAAACACCAACCTGCACTCATAGCAGAACTATACCTAGTCTATCAGTTGTGGCCATAGGGTTGACTGTGCATAGAGGAGTGTGACAAAACCTTCCAAACATTCTATGAAGATTAAATCAGTTTGTGTGTGTGTGTGTACATGTGTACATGGTTCATGTGTGTGGTGCACATGTGTATGTACACATGTGGGGGGTACACACATGGCCATGCCTGCCTTTATTTGTGTGTGTTGGGATCTAGACTCAGGTCTTCATATTTGCATAGCAAGTNCTCTTTTCCTATGCATCGCCCCCGCCCCCACTTTATTTTGTAGAAGTGTGTTTGTTTATATTTGTGTGCCATATGCTTTGTGCTCCTTATTTATCTTTGTTTTTCTGTCAAACCAGTTGTTAACCATTTGCCAGCACACCGCGGCCTGTAAGGTATAATTGCTTTGCAAACTTTGCACTTGCCTGAACCACAGGGTGAAAACCTTTCCAATAGCATCACTGGGAATACAGTTGAAATAGCAACATAGTAAAAAACAACAACAACAAACAAACAAAAATATGCTGGCTGAGTNTCATATGGAACTTTCTATATGTTTCCTCTATTAAGAGTGAATACTGTCAAGAGAGCTACAAACAACCCAAAAGCAGGTTGCAGAGAAGTCTCGTGTTTTGCTGCAGTGTGCACAGGCACCCCCAACATGAAGATTAGAGAATCCATTTCCAGCCATCTCTGGCTTAAGGAGTAGGATTTTCCCATGAAGAACAGTAAATGGATACAATTCACTAATGAATGTGTTCCGCCAAGAAAAACGTTACAGATTAAAATGTAGTCCTTTTAGCCGTCCCCATGTTTACTGAGAGTGAACTAAAAGAAGAGCTTATCAGTTCCTAGATTTGGTTTGCTTCCACCCTGAGCCACTTTCTGGAGGTGCCCTTGTGATCTGCGGGTTGCCATGCTTGTTTTTACATGCTGAGTGATGTGTCTACTTTAATTCATTCTGAATGGTTCCCACAAACTCTTTCCGCNTCACATTCCACACTTCAGAAGACGGGGCTATTGGTTGCTTTTCCTGTCTAAATAAGTTCTTTGACCAACAGAGTTTTGAGAACTTCCCTCCTTCTCAGTTTGTACTTANGAGAATCTAGTATTTGTTATTAAACAAAAGNGGAGGATGGAGTGGACGAAGAAAAAGGAAAGAAGAGAGGGGAAGGGAGGAAAGGAGGTGAGTGGAGAGATAAACAGCCAGGAATTCATGCAGTATTTTCTGGGAAATTGCTGTCCTTTCACGGGAGTTGAATTCTTAAGAAGAAGGGACAAAAATAATACCTGAGCAAGTTGTGTTTGATTCAAGAATGACAGGCCTCCTTCTAATGGAGACAAANGTTGCATGCAAAGCTCTTGGTTCCCTTAGAAAAGTAGTCAGCTTGCCAGACTGAGAGCAGAGAGTACTTACGGCGCACATTTTCCTACTGGTGATCAGGCAGAAAGGTTTTTTTCTTCAGGTTTTAAATATTCAGATAATGTCAGGATCTTTATTAGGACTGCCATTTTTACCTAACTCATCACAAAGGATACTAAAAGGCAACTTTAGCCAAGTTTTGATCTCTTGGGATTTTGCTGTTGGAAGGGGACGGTGCAATGTGGGATTTTTGTTTGTTTATGTGCTCCCTTGNCATGGCATCTAAGATGAAATACTTGATCCATACAGAAATGGANAATTTTTTATGTTTTGTTAGCATATATTAATTATATATAGTGGGTTTTATTATGACATTTTCATATATATTCATAATATACTTTGATCATATTTACACACACACATACCCTTACCCTTCCTTGTCCCTCTCCCATTCCCAGGAATCTTCTTCCTAAATTGCTTTTTGACTTTCATGAGTNTTTNGGGAGAGGGCTGGTAGAGAACCAGCACACATCAAATTCATATAGTATTGATAGCCCTATAGACTTTGAACTTGAAAGGTGCAAGAACTTTACCAAAAATGAAAAGTTTCAAAAATGTCAGGCTCTAGAGAAGAATGGTCAATGAACTGGCTGGAAGTCACCCTTGGAATAGTTCGTAGTTGCTTATAATATTCATTATAGCCATCAATGTTGTCAGGGAAAAGAGACAAGCATGGCATGTTGAATGAGCGTGAAGGACATGAAGTTGCTTATATATTATATAAAATTGACCTGCAGTTGGACATA
This sequence comes from Neotoma lepida, assembly GCA_001675575.1. Lineage (NCBI taxonomy): Eukaryota > Metazoa > Chordata > Mammalia > Rodentia > Cricetidae > Neotoma > Neotoma lepida. Next base: position 477,571 of record LZPO01116997.1, on the reverse strand, counting down.
AAAATATACCATNTGTTATGATTTGTTATGATTTAAATAGGAAATTTCCCCTCACAGGCTCGTGTGCTAAATGCTTGGTCCCCAGTTGGTGGCACTATTTTGAGAGATTCTGGAAATTTTAGGAGGTTGGGTCTAGTAGGAAGAAGTAGGTCACAGGAGGAGGGTCTTTGGAGGTTATTCTTGGTCCCTTCCCCACTCTGTCCATTATGAGTAGATCAGCCTCTACCNTATGCATCTACCAACAAGATGCTCTGACCAAGGCCCTAGAGACTGAAGCCNCTGAAATTGCCAGCCAAAATGTAGCCTTCTTCTCTACACCTGTTCTCTCAGGGATTTTGGTCATGGCTTCATAAAAATTACATCATGGGGAGAAAATTGAGCACATATCACAAGATTAGCTTGCTGTGATCACAAGATTAGCTTGCTGTGATTAAGGTTAAGCCATTTCTTTTGCTTTTTCCCAAACTTTGTGTTTATGCATATTTGTGTGTGTATGTGTACATATGTCTATTTTATATATATATATATTGGTTATATCTATAAATAAAGACATATTATTTTTGCTTTTTGAAGCAGGATATTGCCATGTAACTCAAATAAGTTCTTTAAGACTTTTGACAAGATCTGAGATGTTTGGGAACAAAACATATATTATATATATGCATATATATATATGCATACATATATATATTTGTCACTGGAGGAAGCCAGAGGAATGAGGAGGCAAAAAAACCCAGGCGCTCTGGGGCTGGCCAGCCTAGCCAATCAGGAAGCTGAGCAAGCAGAGACCTGCTTCCAAGAGAAGTGGAGGATGGTAGAAGAGGACACTGACATAAACCTCTAGCCTCCACACCCATGCACACACGAATGTATATTCACACATGTAATACATAAACACACATACACTCACACCACACACATGGACACAAGAAAAAAAGACAGAAAATCCAATTGTACAAATACTAAGGACTAAACTTTTAATATCCATCAGAGTTGGCTCGGCAGTTAAGAGTACTTGCTGCTCTTGCGGAGGACCAGGGTTTGGGTTTCACACACATGGTAGCTCAGAAGCATCCGGAACTCTAGTTCCAGAAGATCTGATTCCTCTTCTAGCTCCTCCAGGAACTGTGTGTGTGTGGTGCACAAATACAGAATGTAGGCAAACACTTATACACACAAATTAAAAATAAATACATCTTAAAAAATGAAATCCATCAGTAGAGGAGTAAAAGTCAGGCTCCGTGTTGAGCCGATTGGGCTNCGCTCTAGGAACAGGGCCCTTCTTTTCACTGTAGCAATTTTAGATGTAAATCACCACTTTGTTCCCCTGCTTTCCCTCCCGCTCCTCTTTGATCAGGACTTCACACAATGAAAAGATACTTCCTTGTGCGAAGCAAGCGGTTAGCTTCTCATAACCCCTGACAACAAAGGCCCCTCTGTGAGGACCAGGAATTCCTCTTGGAATACAGGGAAGGCCCCCAGCTGAACTGTATCCAAGGAAGATGTTGCAAAGCTTGTTGGGAGAAAGGAGCCCTGCGTGAGATCTTTTCTTTCTGTTCAAATAATGACCTTGCTTAGGGTTGGGGGTGGGAGGCCATCAAAGGAAAACAGAGGCCCAACCTGAATGTGTTTGCCAATTACAAGGAAAAGCNCCGGTGCCAGCTCAGGCTTATCATGTTCAGAATTTAATGCCTTTTGGAAAGAAATTGGTTCCCCTCTCGTGAAGAGAACAGAAGGCTATAGAAAAAGACTGTCCACTTTGTGATACAAACTGAGGCAAAAACCAATCTACAATTAAGTCACGGCTGGCTCAGCTCCCTTCTGTCATGCCCACCAAGGAAGCCAGCATGNTGCCACCAGTTATAGACTGCCAGTCTTGTGGCCTGGCATTCAAGGCCCCTCCTGACCTAACCTGAGCCCATCTTCTAAATTTGAATTCTACCCAGCTTCCTTTTCNCCACCCACAAACCTTCTCCATGCAACAGCCTTGCATCCTTCCATTCTCCCCAGGTCTCATGGGGAGGGTCTGTGGAATGATAATAAACTACCTATGCATGAGTCTGCCATGTCCGGGGCGTCTACTAAATGGTAGCTCTTCCTCCTTCACCCTTCTTTAAGCAGAAATCCCCCTTCCTGTTACAGGGACTTGAGCTCTCTGGTAATGACAAACACTTCAAGAAAAAGCCATGAAATTGCGTAGTGATGAGCAGGAGGGGTAAGGAGTACCACCCCTCTTCCATAAGAGGGCCTCCTGGAAACCAACCTCTTCATTGCATGCCTGCAAAGAGCAGCAGCAGGAATAGCGGCTGCCACATCTGCACCTTATCACCTGCCAATCCTGAGTTGCCGGTGATCTGCATACCTCAACTGAAGGAGCAAAGGCCCAGAGAGGTTGAGAGATTTGCTCCAGGCAACACAGCTTCTAAGTGGTGAAGCTAAGACTCCAACTCAGAACTTTCTGGCTGTGGGGCTAGCCCCGTCTTTCCAAATGAAAATGCCTTTTCAAAGATGTGCAAACTTTGAGCCACATTTGCCCCTGACATCCGTGGGTGTCCAGCGGTGTTGGGAAAAGTAAGAAATATCTCTTCTGAGATCAGGCGTGGCTCCATCTGAGAACTAAACAGCAAACAGTACAGACTCTATTCCATGGGCAGTGACTGGGGAAATACCAAGCAATACAAACTGTTAACCAACAGACAAGGGACACGATGCCTCTAGGGGTTTAATGTCCTTGAATGTGCTGGGGGGAAAAAATCACTAAAGAGTTCTAGCCAGTAGAATGTTCAGTGTGCTTCATCCTCAAAGGCTGATATGTTAATGTCTACTCACACACATACTTTAAGCACATGCAATGTGGCTGGGTATGCTGCTGGGGAGCCAAGCATCTAACTATTTAATTCTCAATTATTTAAATTAAAATAGCTACATGTGAAAAAAAAAACAAAAAAAACAGCTACATGTGGCCAGCAGTTATCACTATTGGACTGTGTAACTCCAAAACACTCGGAAAGGTTGACAGCACTTTGCCGATAATCTGTATAACATCACCCGGTCTCACGCTTATTTATTTATGTTTTGACTGTAAGCCTTATGTCTTGAAGTGTAAAGGGAATTTTTCAGAGTATTGATGGGCAAGGAGGCCCCGAAGGGAATGATATGCGTAAAGGCTTGGAAGCCTTTGAGACAGTGAACACACCAGGCTGACTGGAAATAGAATTAAATAGCGTTTCAGAGATTATTGGGGAAAGCCATGGGTGTTGCATAATGGAGGCCTTGGAGGCAGAACTGAGGATGGTAATGACTTGATGACAGTACCAAGCCACTCAAGGCTCCCTNCCCGGGAGGAGCTTGATGGGAACTGTGCGTTCCAAGACTGATATACCCATGTATTTGGATCCTGGCTTCAATTCATTTTTTAGATTTTTTTTTATTCTTGTGAGTGGTGGGATGTACATGCCATGTGTGTGGAGGTGCCCATGGAAGCCAGAAGAGGGCATTGGGCAGATCACCTAGNGCTGGAGGTACAGGCCACAGTGAGATGCCCAATGTGGGTGCTGGGAACCCAATTCCTCAGTCGTCTGGAAGAGCAGCGAGCACTGCAACTGCTGAGCCATCGCTCCAGCCCTTGTAGTTTCAATGCCGCTCTCTCAAGGGGTTTGTCCTTCACTCAGATGGAAGCACACGTGTCACTCAATCGTCTGCTTCCAGCTATTTCCTATGATGTTCTGTCTCTGGTTGCAGTATCTGTCTACCCACCATGTGACACGCCCAATGGTGGGTCCAGGAGAGTGACCTATTGACCTTTTATGTTTTCAGTCCTTAGCACCTGCTTGACTCAGTAACGTCTCACTGTTCACCTGTGAGCATGGAAGCATAGCCTCCAACAGATAGTTCAATATCTTTTTCAAAGCAAAAGCATCAGTTCCTCTGAGATACCACACCAGGAAATAAGGCTGGGGTCCTCGGCTCTGAACCCTTGCTGGGACCTCCTCTCAAACATCCCCACTGCTCNTTCTGTTTCTTTGGCCCCAAACTTTTNAGTCCACCCATGTAGAGAGGTGTCTTCCCTCTTCNAGTCTTTCTTCATGGAGTGTTGCAGACCTCCAAGTAAACCCGGCCTGCCCAGGCTCCTCATTGATTTACTCTTTAAACAGCAAGAATCCAGAATACTCATTCCCCCTCACAGGAGGTTGTCGCCCTACAGAGCAAGCCTCCGAGCATTTACCACAGCTTCCTGGTACCTTGACNCGAAGCAGGAGTTCAGAATTCTTTGTTGGCTAAGTAAACAGCACCCCTTGCTTCCTCTTTGTCGAGCTTGGTCTGCCTGAAGGCCTTCCTGTCATAACTGGCCATCACTAGTTTCCCATCTGCCTGACTCAGAACCATCAGCCTCCCAGAGCTGCTTGGTGGTGCGGTCTCTCAGTGCTGAGTCTCTCCGGGATATGCCCAGGGTTATTTATTTTATGCTCCACAGACATTTGAGTTCTGTGTGAACACTCTTGCCTTCCTGTTATCCCAGTATAGGTGGATAGCTCCCTGAATGCATGCACTTGNACTTCACCTTACTCCTGCTGTCCTTACCAAGTAATATGTACTCATAACGCTCATGATAAATAATTAAGGGTGCAGTAAAAATTAAGAACAATAGGATGAGGGATATTCAATGAATGTTTTCAATTTTTAGGGAACTATTGTATGATAAAAATAGATACTGACTGAAAAGACATGGCTAACAATATGAAATTGAATTACTGAAGATATGTAACCATCTGGTATTATATGGGAGGAGGTTAGAGTTCACTATCTTATTAGTTACTTGAAAGTAGAATAAAAGCATGTCTTAAATGTGTCTGTATATAGTGAAGTATTTTACTAAATAGAGAAGTGAAAATCTGAACATTTCTTTGCCTTCTAAATCCTATGCATCATTTTCATTATAAGCAAAGGTATTTTCTCAATTGTGCATTTTATTGAATGGTTATATTTTTACTAGTTGAAGCATTGCTTGATATATCCCCAAGAAGCAAATTCATTTAATTCATCCCTCCCTCCCTCTTTCCTTTCCTCCCTCCTTTCTTCCTTCTATAATTGAAACAATGGCCATCAGAGTGAGGCACATTGCTCGGCAGTGTTTATTAGCACTACCTACAAGTATGTTAATATGTTTAGGCTACTATAACAAAACACCCTAGCCTGAGTGGTTTATAAACAACAGAAATAGATTTCTCACAGTTCTGGAGACTGGGAAGTCTAAGGCCCTAGCAGACTGGTCTCTACTAAGTTCCTATGTCCTAGACAGCCGCCTTTTNACTGTGATCTTGCTTGGTGAANGGCCAAGGGAACTCCCTAGGGCCTCTTTGTAAGGACCCTGCCCTCATGATCCACTCACCTCCCAAAGCCCCACCTTTTGATGCTGGGGATTGTTTCAACATCAGAATTCTGAAGGGAATGCAAGCATTCAGACCTTCAGATGGAGTAGATAGCGCTAACAAGTCCGACATGCCCAGTGGGTGATGAACAGTTTACATGCTATGCCATTTAAATCTCATTACAATCTCATTTTATGAATGGGAACACTGAGATGTTAGTTAATTGTTGATTGATTGCTAAATACCCGGAGCTGGGCTGCCAAGTCAGGCCTAACAAACCTGAGACCTCTTGCCTGCCTGGGCTGTTCCAGGCCAGAAACCCCACAGCAACATCACTGCCCTGCGCCCCTCAGGAAATGCCATCTTCTGTCATCTTCCCCATGCAGCCCTGTGGTGAAAATGAGGCAACAAGTATCCCTCAGTTTTCTGCTCTGTTGTTGTTTCAGGAAGAGAAGTTAAACACCCAGAGAAGCCTAATGGACAAGCTCCCCAGCAGGTAAGCTGGCATTTTCCATTTTCTGCTCTGTGGGGTGGTCTGTTCTTTACACTGTCCATTAATGTTCTATCACTCAGGATAGAGATTCTCTTTTTGTTTCCTGTAACATTGAAGCCAGTGGACAGAGCAAGTCTCCAAGTCTGTTTCTTTCTGGCTCGTTCAGATTTCAGTTCAACGATATGATTTAAAGTCTTTTGTTGTTATTCTTGTTGTTTTAACATTTTTAAATTTTTACTTTAATTTTATATGTGTGTATGCACGTGTGCCTGTGTGGCAATCAAAAGACAAAGGAATNGGTTCTCTTCCTCCACCACAAGAGGCTTGACCTGGGCCTTGAACTCAGGCCCTCAGTCTTGGCAAACGGTGCACTTACCTGCTAAGCCATCTTGCCAGCTTCCCTCTGCAGCGCCTTGTGATTTTTTTTTACTTTTATTGTTGGGAAGAGAATTTAAAATGTGTGTGATAAGATAGCAAACCAAATCTTCACAGTGAAAGATTTCCACTTGCCCAAGGAGGTTGGAGCATCTCTGGTGACTTTCACATCCCCTAGCACACTGGCTCTAAGTGTCAGTCATCCCCGGACTGCAGCCAGCCCCCTAGGAATCTGTCAGGAATGTATCTTATTTAGGCCTCACCCCAGACCCTTGAATCAGAAGCTACCCTCAGGTGACTCTTGTGTATCAGTCAGGTGAGGGACCAGGTCCTGGGTTACATCTTCTGTTACAGTTTGAACACGAAATGTGTCCCTCAGGCTTGTGTATTGAAGGCTTGGTACTCACCCAGCTGGGTGAAGGTGTTTGGGGAAGTGCTGGATATTTTAGGAGGAAACTCCTAGCAGGAGGAAGTAGGTCCCCAGGANCATGTCCTTGGGGACTCTATCTTGCAGTGGCACCTTCCTGACTCTGTGTCCTGGCTGCTTTTTGGCANGTTTCCACAAACATGATATTCTGNCTCACCTCACGCCCAGAANAGTGGGTCAGCTAACCCTGGCCTGAGNCTAGAAACTAAAGCTACACTAAATCCTTCCTCCTTTTAAATCATCACCTGGGTATTTNTCACAGAGGTGACCCNAGCAACCCATTGNATTTTCCTCCNNTTTATTTCTGACTCTCCTNNCTGTACCAACTAACTTGTGGGACCATCNCCTACATTTCAGCTGCAGGGCACCCAGCCTNTTGCTGCCCTACTCCNTGTATCTCAGCCNTGGTGTNTCCATTATCCTTGCTCCTTCTGGAAAGTTNTAGACCATCATGCTATCCCATCTCTCCAGAGCTTTTTTGTCCTTCCAGANTCGTGCTGTCTGCCTGTCTACCCTTCCTGCCACTGAGTTTGATAGTGTGAGGACCTGGCCTTGTAGCCACTCTGCACCTTAACNCCTGTGGGCCCAAACGTGTGCAGGGACCTCGTTTCATCTGCATTTCAATCTCCTTTCATGGNTACATCCTGGACCATTCCGTCAACTGTGGGTTCTAAATAATGCCGGGCCACCATCTCTTAGTGCACCACATTTCTCATGCTCAAAGGTGTCATGTGACTGGTTCTGTTTGGTTCTAGCTGTATTAGACTCGCCAGCCTCCAGGAATCTCATCTAATTACCAATAAAAGTCTATTTAAGTTTATGCTAAAAAAACACACTGGAAGAGGTCATAGGCAGATGTGATGATAGGTGTCTAAACAGGGAGGGGAGATGAAAAAGCAGAGAAAATAGCCAATGGCAGGGTCAGGAAAGATGTNAAGGAAGCTGTGTGGCCAGGAAAAGAAACAAGCAATGGAGCACTAGAGGGCTCTAAGTATCTGCNCATGTCCTTTGCTCTCCAAGGCTCTTAGCTTGAAGGAGTCATTACAGTCAGGGCCTTCAGCCCACCACAGTTCCGTGCTTTCTCTGTAAGGTGCTGTAAACAGGGCCTTGGTGGGTTCCAAACCACTGCTCCCAGGTCGCTGTCCCCTTCCCTCACATTGTCAGCGGCTCCTCGGTACACACGACCTTGCTTTATGTTTCTCTTTCAAGGCATCTTATTTGAAAATGTGGCCCATTCACCGTGTAANCTAACTTGAGGCTAGCGGCACCGAAGCTCACTCCAGGATGAAACTTATCTGTTGCATTTGTTTCTTCTGTGAGGCACACCACAGCTTTCTTTAACTAAGTACCCATGGGACAGCACCTCGTTGCTGTGCTCTGGGCCTTTAAACAGTGAAACAAACAAAAAAGGGACACAAAATGGACTGTAGAGAATGCGCTTATTCAACCAAGGAGACAGAAAACTACCCTGTATGAGCTTCGCGAGAAACATGGAGGCCAGGTGATTCTCGTTTTCACTGCCCTGCACATGCCCATGTGTGTCTGCCACACAGCATCGTGTAAGGACTAGTATTTGAGTTACTAATAAACTTTGTCACATGAGCAACATTTAAAAATATAAACCATGAGGAATGAGGATCAAGTATAGCTATAAAATGTCAGTTAGCGACTGGTATAGAAGTGCTATGTAAACTTGGTGTTTTTACCGTCATCTTCATTATTGCATGGTATTAAATATTCTGGGGCANTGGGCATCTCTGGGGAGGTTTTAGGTGGAGCAGTGATGATGACTGTTCAGATGTGTGGTCTGAAAGGATCTTATGGCTCTGTGTGGCCAATGCGTTAGAAGGGGACGTGAACNGATGCGGAGACAGACTAGGAAATAGTACTGTAATCGGGGTATTAACAAAGAGATGACACTGCCTTAGAACAGGGCATAAGAAATGGCCATGGCTGGAAGGCATGGGTGTGAGAGAGAACTAGGCCTGGTAGCACGTTGAGAGACTAAGGCAGGAGGAATGACATGTACTTGAAGCTAGACAGNGATATATAACAAGACTCTGTCTCAAAGGATGAGAGGGAAGGAAGGAGGGACAGGAGGAAGGATAGATGGACAGCTTCCTTCCNACTGAATTCCCCATGGAATGTGCTCTGAAAATTCACCAGTACCACCTGCTGCCTCCAGTCGTAGCAGATAGATCACTACCCTATGGCCTCATCCAGCCTCTGAAAATCTTATCTCCAAAGGCAATCACACTGGATAAGAGCTTCAGCAAGTTAATTTCGAGGACATACTTTTGTCCACATTAGTCACTACAGGACTCTGGAATTATGCTTCATTTATCCCAAGCATGGGGCCATGTATCATTGTATCTTTGTGGCCTTTAAGACAGTTACCTAAGCTTCTCTCCATGTAGCTTCCTCTAAAATGTCCTCATAGTTTGCAAGACTTGGCTTTTCCCAAATGCTTCAGAATTCCTCCATGGTGTCTGCCTTCTCCCAGATANAGCAGAGTGCCAAAATGAGACAGAGCCTGTGTTGGAGACACACCCCAATGCCCATGTGGTTTCAGAGTGGATATGGGGGAAGGACCGCCTGTTTCTGTTCAGGGTCTACGTGACTGAGCACCTAGCAGTTGAGAGTATCCTCACAGTGACCACAACCATGGCAAGAGCTGGCATATATCAAGAACTCACCTGCCAAGCACACTTTGCCAGGTGTTTTAGTCAGTGTCCTATTGCTGTGAAGAGACACCATGACCATGGCAACTCTTATAAAAAAAAAAAAAAAGCATTTAATTGGAGCTGGCTTACAGTTTCAGAGGTTTAGTCCATTATCGACATGGCAGGAAGCATGGCGGCACACAGGCAGACATGGTGCTGAGGAATTGAGAGTTCTACATCTGGATCCTCAGGCAGCAGGAAGAAAGAGGGACACTGGGCCTGGCTTGAGCTTCTGAAACTTCAAAGCCCACCCCCAGTGACACACTTCCTCCAACAAGGCACACCTCCTAATCCCTCTCAAGTAGCGCCACTCCCTAATGACCATGCACTTAAATATATGAGCCTATGGGGTCATTCCTATTCAAAGCACCACACCAGGCCTATCATGTGTTTGTCTGGAGTCATCTTCAGAACAACCCTTTAAGGCTGGATGTTACTCTTTCCCTCACCTTGATGTTGGCAAAACTGAGATTGAGCAAAGATTTGTGGTGAACTCAAGGCCTCCCAGCTTCTAACAACCCATTNCAGAGCCTACTGACTCAACTATAACAGCAGACCATCTTCTGTGCATCACTTTTAGGCCCCTCCTCCTCTTCTACACCCCATTAAAAAACAGAACAGTGCTTTCCTTTCTCTGCCATCTCTCCCAGAGCACCTCACTTCTGCAGTAATTGTGTAAGTTTTGCACATCAAGCAGTTCTCCACCTCTGCATACCAGCTGGGTGTACCACAATCCAACCAACTTCCTGCTTTAGCTGCCCTGAAGTAGCACCAGATGCCACAAGTTAAGGACCAAGGCCACAAGACTGCCCCCACTTCACATGCTGGTTACACACCTGCACCCTGAACATGTGGCCAAACAATCATAAATCAGAGTTTTCAAGGTACTCTCCTTGGACTCAATAGTTTGTTTGAATGGTTCACAGAACTGAGAGAAATTATTGGGTAACATTTACTGGTTTNTTACAAAGGCTATTTTTAAAAATTGGATGAGCAGCCAGACGATGTGGAACAAAGGCAANGTCTAAGAGCAGAAACTTCTACCCTCCCAGCACACAGGAGCATTTATGCCCTATACGGACATTTATACACTACACAGGGGCATTTATATACTACACAGGGGCATTTATACACTACACAGGGGCATTTATACACTACACAGGGACATTTATACACTACACAGGGACATTTATACACTACACAGGGACATTTATACACTTTTTGGCAAACCCTATTGCCTGTGGGATTTGCAGAGTTCAATCTCTATCTAAATTCCAGTATCTACCATCACCTCCAAACACATGCATACACACAGAGAGAGACAGACAGACAAGAGACACAGAGAGTGAGAGAGAGAAGAGAGACAGAGAAACAGAGAGAGCTATCAGTGGATAATAGTGAACCAACCAAAACCTCTACATGGCGCTGCGGTGATGGTAGCATCCTGAGGCTGTCCAGGGAACCCAACCTAAATCATCTCAGTAGCATAAACTCAAGTGTGGTCAGCAGGGTTCCTTACATCAAGAGGCTACTAGGACTCGGGAAATTCCAGGGGCTTTTGGAGCTCTGTGCCAGGAACCAGAGACAATGATCAAATCTCTTTGTTTTACTATAACTCCCTATATG
>LZPO01116997.1:436240-446383 GCA_001675575.1 Neotoma lepida | reverse complement strand
TCCATGAACCCTCTCCTGTCCATGCTGGAATAGGGACTGGCTTTATCTTGCATACATCTTTATGATGGAAAAGAGAATTCTCCCTCTCTGGCTTTATTTTACTTTTTCTCTAGAATAAACACACCCACTTAAAGATATTCTATAATAGAGATAGTGATAAACACACGAAAGCCGACATTTGCTTAGGGTAAGTGCTTTCCCTGATGATGGAAAAGTAAGCTTTTATTTTGACTTTTGTGTAGTGATATATTGTGAAGACCCTTTAAGATTCATTTACACTTTTGGCTTCTTGAGACAGAGTCTCATGTAGCCCAGGCTAGCCTTAAATTAACTGTGTAGCCAAGGCTGGCTTTGAACTGCTGATTCTCTACCTCCTGAGTGCAAGGAATCGGGTATGTGTCACCTGTTTATTTATGTACGAGTGTGTAAGTTTCTCACATGGGTCAAGTTCCGGAAGGTTTAGGGAGCAGACTACAGAAGCTCACCAGCCTCAGGGGAAGGGGAAAATACCTTAGGTTGTCAGCCAGGATGCTGGCTAAAGTCAGTCACCTGCATAAGAAAGTCAGCCCCTTTAAGTCAACTGTCCGCTGTCCTTCCCACTAAAGCAACTGCCAAACAGNTGCCATTGGCCATGCTCTAAGAACAGGTACAGCACAAGTGGAAACNAAGTTCAGTCTTTGCTGAATGAAAGAAGAAACACTGCACATGGCCTGAGGAGACNTCAGTCAAAACTGCTGAATGATGACGGTGCGCTCATGTCCCAGTGACATACATGTCTGTTCGTAGCCTGGAGGAGCTCAGGTCCACATGAGTTAGGTTTCCTGCAGGCAGCTCACCCCACACTGTTGGCTCTGTTTGAACCAGGCTTTCTGTGAGCTAGGGAAGGGTGCTCCTAGAGTAGAACACTGAGTCCTTATTCACCCGACAGTGGGAATCCCAACCAGTCAAAAACCTTAAGAAAGCCAGTGTTTAGGCCAAGCTGTTAGGGGTTTGGTGACCTCAGTTTTCAGTCATCTTTAATCTTTAAAATCCCGAAGAAGGAAAAGCAAAGGACAGGTCCTTGTGGAGAGGCCCCCCACTCTCCTTTCTCTTNATTCCAAATGCTGAAGAAAGTACCTCGGGCTGACTCTTTACACAAAGCTACAGCCAAGAGTCTAGAAGTTCTGACCCCAGGACACTTGCTCATCACCTCACACATACATGAGATTTAGTCACACTGCCCTTGGAGTCCCCTGTGTCTCTTGCGATGAACCAAAGGTTTAAATTTCTTTCTTTTTCTGAGCCTCAGTTTTCTTGTCTGTAAAGTGGAGACCATTCCTATTTTCTAGCTTGAGAACAGATACTATCCAGCTTTAGTGTGCCCTGGAAGCATGCACTATACTTACCTTTAAAAAGAAAGAGGAAGAAGAAGACAGATTTCTAGACGTCAGAACTTAGAGACTTGCTAGACCTTGAGTGGGTCCCTGGCATCCACACTGTTGATATGGGCAGGTCCCTAGGCTTGTCTAGCAACACTGAGGTGGTGGCATCGATGGCAGCCACCTTGTTGACCTCACACTGATCATCAAGAACAAATACTGTANCCTCACCCCNACANAGANGTTATAAATTAATGTACTGTCTTATGGATTCTACTTCACAGAGCAATAGTAAGGGGAAGCAATAATTAAAATATCAGAGTTGAAAATTTCTTTCCCATACCACCAGGACCTGTGAAACCTACTTAGGAAACCACTGGTTTAGAAGACCAAATGAACTCACATTTATAAAATCACTCTGTAAATAAATAAAGTGGGGCTTATATTGACAGAATATACAGCATGTGTGTGTGTGTGTGTGTGTGTGTGTGTGTGTGTGTGAACCTCACCTTGAGCACATGCACACTTGAAAACACTCAACGCCAGCTACCTGCCACTGTTCCCTCACTGGGGCTGCTGGGGAGCCACGTTCTGGCATTTGGAAATAGTTAATATGAAACTAGATTGAAATGTGACCTAAAGGCAGAAAACAGGCAAAGAATTTCACTCCTTTCCCTTACCAAAACTGCGCATGCCAAGCTAAGGTGGGGGAGGGGTGGACTAGTCTAATTAGAGTGCTTAGTTGGAACCTTGCTACTTTGTGCTTTCCACTCTTCCAGAGGAAGAGTACCCACATCCCAGCACCCACATCAGGCCACCACTCACAACCACTCTAACTCCAGCTNCAGGGGATCTGGCTCCATCTCCTGGCTGGCAGCTTTCCACAGGNCCATGCACACACACTGTGGACACAGGCACATACATAAAAATAAATCTGGAAGGAGAATCTTGACACTTTGAAATCAATACAATACAATGAATATCTCATTATAAAATAATAACTGGCAGGTAGTGGTGGCGCACGCCTTCAATCCCAGCACTCTGGAGGCAGAGGCAGGTGGATCTCTGTGAGTTCAAGGCCAGCCTGGTCTACAGAGCGAGTTCCAGGACAGCCAGGGCTGTTACACAGAGAAACTTTGTCTTGNANNCCNACCAAATAAATAATAACCTACCAGCNGGGCATGATGGTACACAGCCGTAATCCCAGCTCTCAAGGGGATGAGGCAGGAAGATCGTGAGTTCAAGTCCAGCTTGGGTAATATAATGAGATGTTGTCTCAAAATTGAAGAAAGCAGGCCAGGAAGGAAGGACAAACACAGACAGATGGGAGGGAGGGNAAAAGAAAAGTCTGGGGATGTAGTTCAGTTGGTAGAGGGCTTGCCTAGCACCCATTTTGGAACCTAATATAACTAGCCTGTGGTGCACACTTGTGATCCAGCCCTCAAGAGGCTGAGGTAAGAAAGGTCAAAAATTCAAGGTCAGGTTTCTAGAGATGGCTCAGTGGTTAAAAACACGCACTGGTCTATAAGACCCAAGTTTGGTTCTCAGCATGAACATCGGGCAACTTGCAACTGCCTNTACCTGCAGGTCCAAGGGATCTGATGCCTCTGTGGGAACCTGCACATACCAACATACAGAGGCACATACACACAAATAATTTGAAATAAATATTTTTAAAACTTCAAGGTCAGCCTCANCTACATAGCTAGTNTGAGGCCAGCCTGAGCTAGGACATCCTTTCTGAAAAAAAAGGAGAAAGANAAAAAGAGAGGGAGGGAGGGAGAGGGGAGAGAAAACCCCAGAAAAACAAGCCTGATCTCCAGGTTATAGTCATCCTTTTCCATCTTTCAAAATATTCCTAAAGCTCTAGAAAAGGATGCACGTGGCCCCCCAGACATANATGTANGGATGATTTCTNAGGTTCTAGAGAGGCAGTCTGTGGCCTCGGGTCCAGCTGAGCAGCTTNTCCCAGTCTAAAATGTTGATGACTGAAGAGAAACAAAAGGTTTAAATCACGAATTTGCAAATCCATGAGACTTAGACTCAAAAATTTTCATGACATCAGCCATAAGCCAGGTGACAATCTAGCAAAAACGAGTATCATATTTAAACTATAGATTATTTGTTTATAGCTTATTTATTTATCGCAAGATGAAATAACTACATAGATACTGCTTCAAAATAATTTGATGAATTAGGTGGTTATTGATTGAATTATGGACTGAAATCCTCTCCATCAGTAGTATCTGGGAGCNAANCCTGCCAGTGCATGTTGAAANCCATTTGCCCTGNCTCATCACCTGTACAGCAGAGGTGATAGCCAGGCCTCCCTCTACACCATGAAACCACACTGAGACANGATCCAGGGAAAATGTCAGTATTAGCTGTCATCNGGACACTCAGCTAAGGTCACTGGCTCACTTTCATGAGTTGCATTCAACATCTTTNTAGCAACTANGTCTTAACTGCCATGCACTAAANCTCTCTGAACCACTTCTGATGACATTCGTCTCTAAAGTGATAAACCCTTTCCCACCTACATCACCAATTATCATCCAACATTAAAAATACAACACAGAGGCACTTATCTGGAAGANACTTTATTCTCCTGTGGTGATATNTTGTGCACCCCAATAAAACTTATCTGGGGACAGAGCCAGCCACTAGATTAGACATAGAGGCCAGACAGTGATGACACACGCCTTTAATCCTATCACTCAGGAGGCAGAGATCCATCTGGATCTCTGTGAGTTCAAGGCCACACTGGGAAAAGAGCCAGGTGTGGTGGTACACACCTTTAATCCCAACACTTGAGATCTCATGTCTTTGCTTGGGAAGCACACACGCCTTTAATCCCAGGAAGTGATTGCAGGAAGCAGAAAGATATATAAGGCATGAGGAAACAGGAACTCACTGTCTTGAGGCTGAGGATTTCCTAGATGTAAGCTAGTGGCTGGCTGTTCTGACTTTCAGCTTTCACCCCAATATCTGACTCTGGGTTTTTTATTATAAGAACCTTTTAAGATTCATGTTACAGTCTCCTTTATTTCATCCCTTACTAGCTAAAGCACACATAGAGGTAATGCCAGCTTACACTTTTAGGTCACATTGCCCTTGACGTGAGTACCTTATTAAAATGAATCTCTACTTTATCCTTCCTTGCCCCCAAATAAAACTTTATACAATAAAATGCATATTTGATGCACAACAGAAACCGTGAGAGGACCAGCTGGCTTGGATGGTTACTCTGAGGAGTTACATTTGGTTTGGTTTTTATTTAGTGTGGCTTGCTTATGTTTGAGANGGCCAATGTTAAGATATCCATATATAATAAACTAACCCATGTATGCTGCAAATTGAGCAGTGTCATATTCTGCTTTCAGTTTCTCAGGTAGATTAACTCAGAAATAACAATAAATCCAGTTATTTCCTCCCCTACTGAGATGCTCATTCCTTTTTAGTGATAAAATTACAGCTAGTCCCTTCTCTCATACTTATGAGTCCTCACGGAAAGACAATTACTTACTCAAATAAGGTGTGTGATCTGTACCAGAGGACTCAGACCCAGCAGGNCTGGGGTCTTGCCTTCCACCTAGCCTTCCCCTCAAGTCCCCAGTCCATCTTCAAAGGCAAAGCATTGTGATTGGGAAAGAAACATCAACTGGCCGAACTCTCAGCATTTAGTCTCAAGAAAGAAGGTGAGAATCTAATTTTCTNTAGTTCTGGTATCAATCGAGTTGAGTGCCAACTCTATCTGGCTCTATACGTAACATACCCAAGCTCAGGTAATGCTTAAAAACGCCATCCAAAGAGCACATTATCTTCACACAGCTTGTAGGATGGGCAAACACATCTGGATGCCTAACCAGTGCTCTTACTGGATGTTTAATAATGAGCCTGTGCTGCTACATCAAAGAGAGAGAGCACAGAGGGATTGTGCTAAGGCGATGGGAAAAACAAGATAGACTGACAGGATCAGAAAAAATAGATCAGGAAAAAAAGTGGTTTTTACTCTCATTAGATAACTAGTGATATCCTTTATTTTTAAAGGTTTATTCATTCCTCAAAAACATCCTGGATGCTCTGCACACCAATGCCTGAAAGATGCAGAACTAATGGCCAGACCATCCTCCCTGCAGTTCCTAGATCCAACCAGAAGAGGGAGGCAAAATGCCAGCCCTGTGCAAGGTGGATGCTAAGAGCCAAACATTTGCTACAAACCTACAAGTTGTGGGGATCCCACTTCATNAACCAAACTCTTCCATTTTGGACTGTAAGTTTTGGATAGAGCAAGGCTGGCCAGTAAGACAGGCTTGAGAAAAGACAAGTGTGTAGAACCATGAATAGTTCCCCTCTGAAGCCACAGATGTTCCAGGAGCCCAGGTACAGAGAGCACTGACTAGGTCGTCCAGGCTGGCCATGGTTTGCCACATTCCTAACATTGACAAACATAAAAGCTAAACAATGTCTTGGCATCTCAACTCTGAATCACATGCATACCCCAAAAGGCTGATTAAAAGCAAAATATGCCACCCCAAGTAACCCGTTTTGACTATGAAGTGAGGAGTCTGGGCCATTTCCAGGCTCTTCCCTGGTGCACACAGTTCAGGCTTCTGGGTTTTCATGGGGCAAAAATTATGTCAGCCTTTCCATCTCCCCATCCTACGCAATAGTACATTTTCCACACTCCAAATCAAAATCACTCAACTCCACAAAGAGTGAAGTTTACTGAATAGTCATTTGAAACTTTTAGCCTGCATAGAAAGGAGAGCTGGAGTGTGGGCAGTGAGTGACAAATGCCCCTCTGTGTTCCAAATGAATCCTATAACCATACTGCTGGGGGACAGGCACCAAGGGAGCTGACCCAAGGAACCAGCTTTGTGGACACCCGAAGTTCAAAAGGAAAAAGAGCTGAGCCTAGCAGCGTGTTCTGTTAGTAAAGGTGGCTCCCCAGTGTAGTTTCCAACTATGTGTTTGCCTGCGTTGAACAAGTCCATAAAATTATTGTATAGTAAGAGCCACATGTCCTACAAAATTGAAAACAACAGGTTAACATGAATGCCATGGAGCAAGTCTGGAGTCAGGGGTTTCATGTGGACTTGGGCTCTTAACACACAACCACATAGATGTGTACGCAGACATGGGTTACCATACAGTCGAGGCTGGCACAACCAGCATCAATGTGCCCTTATTTTAATTCCAAAAATATCATTCTAGTAAAATGATTTAAGGCTCCTTGGAGAAGTAGTTGGTCCCAAGACAGGAACAAGAAACATGAAAATAAGAAGAGCCTGGAGCATCTAGGGCCAGAAAGTAATAAAGGGTTAGAAAAGGAGGGACAGGGCATGCAGGGAAAGGAAAAGGGGGGAGCCATCTCAAGGGGCAAAGATACCAACCTTAAGAGCTTGCATTACAGGCAGCATCCCCTAGGGAACGGAGCTGTGCTCCCCTGCCCCACCCCACCCCCTCACCCCCCAAAACCTATGTTGATACTGAAATCCCAATTTCCGGAGCAGGACTTATGTGACCTTACTTGGAACCAGGATCTTTGCAAATGTAATCAAGTTAAGAAGAGTTCTTACGATGGATTGCAGTGGGCCCTAAACCCAAGGGCAGATGGCCTTATAAGGAGGAAAAAGACACCCAGAGACAGACATCTCAAGACACAGATCTTCAGTGACCCAGCCTCAAACCAAGAAATGCTAAGACCTTTCTAGCAACTACCTGAAATTAGGAAGGAGGTATGAACCACCTCCCTCAGGGCATCCGATGGACCTAACCCTGGGGAAAACTTGGTTCCAGGCTCTAGACTCCTGATCTGAAATAGCCTTATGCTGCTTTAGTCACCAAGTTCTTGGTAACCTGTTGATAGGAGTCCTGGGGAAGTCAACTCCAATGTGTGTATGTAAAACTATCAGATGAAAATTTAATCATAGGTAAGTTACTGGCCTGATCTTCAAGTATCTCTCCTTTTCATTACAGAGGTAAAAAAATAGTAACTCTATTGATGTGTTTATTTTATTTTGTTTTTTTGAGACAAAAAAGCTACACAGGATTTCTGGGATTAAAGGCGTGTGCCACTATGCCCAGCTTTATCTAATTATTCTTTATCAATAAAAACTTGGGAGTCAGATATTGGGGTAAGAACCTGAATGATCNGAGAAACAGTGGAGAAGTGACCAGTGACCTCCTATGGCTTTCGTTCCTCCATCCAAAAGGGCCAAGGGGGCAAGACCCTCTCTCAGCCCCACCCTACTACTTCCTGTGTCTATCTGTCCTCAGTCCTCCAAAACCTCTATGGTTAATTTTGGTCAGCTAGTAGCTAGCTCCGCCCTGATTCAAAACGAACGTTGTCAGTCTTGGGAGTGTCAGAATGCAATCAAATTATCGCACAACACTTTACCACAGTGAAACCTGCCGGACTCGTCAACCAAATGACTGGAAATCACAAAATGGCACATGTCAACTACATGGTCCCTGACATGGAGCACGGAGAAAAACCCATCACCCAGGTAGCATCCTTCCCGAAGCAAAAACTGTCTATCCATGAGAAACAGCTATCCAGTCCAAGTGGAAGGACACTATACAGAGCTGAGCAGCTTACTATAAAGCGTCATGATCAAGAAACTAGACTAGCAAACACTCTAAAGTGATGCAATGGGGAATATTAGGGTAAAGTGGGAAGCCCCCCCCCCCAGTTCTGGTTTATTTATAATCTTGAACCTATGATTTCTTAGTCCTGATCATGTTCCTATGGAGATATAGGATGTGGATGAACATTAAGGGTAGCAGAGTGAAGGGTACACACAAACTCCACACTATATTTACTTCTCCATGTCCAAAATTATCCTCAAATTAAGAAAGAAAAAACAGTTGGGAGGTAGAGGTGCTATGAAAGGGGAAATCCAATGAGGACCAGCCTAATGATCGTTCAACAAGCCAAGACTTAGGATGTAGCTCACTCAAGCACACTGGTTTAACGCTTTTATTTTTAACCCTGCTTTGGTAGTACAAAATTCATAAAAAGTACAAACCAGACAGTTAAAAATACATTTGACACTGGAAAAATTTTTCTTTACAATTTTTTTTTTATATCAAGGTGGCAACTGACTCATTCGTTACACCAAGAAGCTACCCATCATTAGTGTTGTGGACAGTGAGCTTGTCTTGGATCCCCAATCCTTCTAAGGAAGAGGGAGAAGGTGGGACCCATAGATGTCAGCTCTGCCGGGAACACTCAAGATGCTCAGCCGACGGTATAAACCAGTACAACGCTTATGCGTTGAAAAATATCAAATGCTGAATTTTTGGCATCTCTGGAAGCCAGACACCCAACTGCTCAAATATTTTAAAATGTTTAAAATGTACTCTTGGTATATAAATACAATTTTAAATATCTTTGCATATTCTTGTTTTTTATTGCTATAGAAAGTGCTCTCTAGAGTGAATAAAATTAAAAAATAATTAAAGCTGAAGAATATCTTACATATTAGCCCATCACCACTTAAAGGACATGTTTTTTTAAATGCAAAACNTATAGGCTTAGCTGCACAAACAGTACTCCCACTGACACACAGTCCACTTCCTGGACCACAGTGAATACGGTATCCACACTGGCTTCTCTGCTTTGTAGACACGACACACATACGCCAGTCATCAGCTACCAGTGTGAGGTCATATCAAACTGCAGCTCCCACTCACATAAAATGTTAGGAAAAAAGTTAGTTTGTTTCCAGAAACAGAATCAATTATATCTACAGAAAATACCCTGTGGTATATTTTTACAAAAATCTTTTTTTTTCCTTTTTCATTTTTATGGAACCAAACAAAAACAAAGAATTTCATTTGTTTTTGAAATAAATGAAGCAGTCAATGCATCACAGCAATGGAGGCAGGGCCTAGAGCTTGCCCCCACCCCACCCCACANTGCACACGCACTAGCTGTTTCTGTGCACTTCCAGGTGTTTATAAAACAAAGCTAAGCGAGAGACTAGGGTTAGGGGCCGCTAAGAGTGGCTGAGCATGCCGGGAAAGTGCTCTACCACTGAGCTACACCCCAGCCCTCTTTTCACTCTTTTGTTTGAGACAGTCACCCAGGCTATCCCTGGATTCTCTCTGTAGTCCACGCAGGCCTTGAACTTGCAGTCTTCCTCGGAAGCCTTTACTGAGCATCAGTTACAAGATGAACAGCAGGACCCTGAGTAAAACTCACAGAGGTCTCAGCAGGGGCTTGCTTACTTAAGAAAGGAGTGTTTTGTTTTGGCCTCTGGTTGTCAAAACGATTTTTTTACAGTGACTTTAAACCATGTTCCCTTTTACTCAGACTAAATGAGACTGTTTAGATTAAGTTAAATAAAAACAGTAATAGTCTCTGTATTTTCCAAGTGACCCAAGAGTGACAGGCGTGGCCTGGTGGCAGCAGGAGTCAATGCTGAATTCTTGGTGCAGGAATCCAAAGTCTCCAGTGCCTGTGGCTTCCATCTGACTCCATGATCTCCTCGGGGATTGGCTTCTAAGCACTCACTAGATGTTTCCAAGGACNCCTTTCAGGGAAGGGTCCTCTGTAACAGCCCAACTGTGTACACGAAGATCTTATAACCAGTATCAAAATGGAATCTGGCTTGAGTAACAGGGGTGAACACAGAAGCTCAGGCTGTGAACGGCTCCACTGTTCATGGGTTGTGATTCCAAGGGAGGAGCTGCTTGTGTACGGAACAGCTGGGAATGGGCAACTGGGAACCAATGGTGGGTGACGAGAGACGGTCCACAAGTACCGGGGGGGAAA
>LZPO01116997.1:407595-427166 GCA_001675575.1 Neotoma lepida | reverse complement strand
AAAAAAAAGAAAGAGGGTTAAGCAATTTTCTTACAATCATCAGTAGTTAAGTGACAGAGTTTAAAGTAAATCTATACAGTTTAAAATCCAGCTTTTAATCAACAAAGTAAATGACCAAATATAGAGTAATTTCAATAATAAAAAGAAAGAGAGATCTCTACAGGGATGAGGGGGGATAGAGGCTGGGGTGAGAGTAGTCAGAATGCACTATACATGTGTGAAGTTCTCAGAGAACAACTTTAATTAATAAAAATAGAAATGCCTAATAATTAACTTGTTTTAATTTTAAAATTCTACTGTAAAACTACTAGAAGAAAACATAGAACACTCCTCCATAACACGGTCTAGGCAGGAACCCCAAGAATCATACTCAACAAAGCACCCCAAGAATCACACTCAACAAGGTACCCCAAGAATCACACTCAACAAAGTACCCCAAAAATCACACTCAACAAAGCAAGAACAGACAAATGAGGTTATATAACCCTGAAGCTTCCACACAGCCAAGAGAACAACAGAGTCAACAGAGTGAAGACACAACTCACAGAACAGGGGAAAATATTTTCAATAGATAGATAGATAGATAGATAGATAGATAGATAGATGGATGGATGGATGGATGGATGGATGGATGGATGGATGGATGGATAGATAGATAGATAGATAGATAGATAGATAGATAGATAGATAGATAGATAGATAGATAGATAGATAGATGGATGGATGGATGGATGGATGGATGGATGGATGGATGGATGGATGGATAGATAGATAGATAGATAGATGATAGATAGATGATAGATAGATAGATAGATAAATGAATAGATAGATGAATAGCTAGAGAAGATAGTATATGTGTGTGCGTGTGTGTGACAAGTAGATAATATATAGAATCTGTACAGAATTCCAACAACTCAACAGCAAAAACTCAAAATAAATGAAAACACCCCAGTCCAATTTTAAAATGGGATTAAAGTTGAAAACTAGCTAAAATAAAAAAATGTGTGAATTGTTGTACAATTTTCCAAGTTGATGTTTTCACTAAGGGGCATCAGAGAGAGGGGGAAGGAGAGCACACCTCAGAGACATGCACCAGAGAATGTGAGCTGCAGCACCNTTTTTATAAAAAGCCAGAGAGCAGTGACAATGAAGACAAGGCTGTGGCATCTGGAGACTGAAAGCAATCCGATTTATTTAACTTTGAAGAACAAAAGCTTATTCTTCTGAGGGAAAAATCAAAACACATTTTCTGTGGGAAAAAAAAGAAAAAAAAGAAACCATTTTGACAGCATTGCCAAAATAAACCAGGCAGAATGTAAGTCAGAACGAGCTACAAAAAGGAGTTCAGGCCACAGGGGCAGGGAGGGGATNCGCAGAAGGAGAGGACAAACAGACTTTGTTTTTAAAAGAGGGAAGGAGAGAGGGAAAGAGAAACCCTACTCCGTCTGATGTGCTCTATCTAGAACACGCAGTGGTCCCTCAGTAGCTGTAAGGGTCAGCTCCAAGACCTCCATGGACACGAAGAGCTGTGGGTGTCCCCACAGCTGTATAAGAAGGTACAGTATTTGCATATCACCTGCACATGTCCTCCTGCAAATTCTAAATCATCCCCAGATTACTTACAATACCAAATGCAAATGCAAGTAAATGCTATGTAAATCTTTATCGTACAGCACTGCTCAGGGGATCATGGCATGGGAAGACTGGTGTGTGTGTGTGCAGTACAGACTAGAGGACTTGGTAAAAGATTTTCAGTTGGATATTGGATGAATCCAACAATGCAGAATCTGTGGATATGGGAAACTGACTTCACCAAGCATAGGTTCTGTTAAAAACAAGAAAGAAAGGCGGGTGGGGTGGTGAGCCAGGGAGGAAGAACCCTATAGTGAATGTAAATTAAGGTACTATAGTAAAACCCAATTTAAACAAGACACCTTTGAGAGAGAAAAAAAAATACAACTTCAAAGACTTAAGTCAACTATATAAAAACAGGTCAGCTTTTACTACTTTATGACCTACTTTTTCTCCCTCAAGACAGGGTCTCACTGTGTGGCCCTGGTGGACTAGAACACACTGTGAGATGAGGCTGCTCTCCAGCTCACAGATCTGCCTGCCTCTGCCTCCCGAGGACTGGGAATAAAGACCTGCATGCATCATCACACCCGGCTATTGCTATGTGTTACGGCAAATCTTCTCATCCAGTCCAGAACCAGAGATTTTAGCCAGGATGATAACTTCCAGGTTTTCTTGGTTGAAAGTCAGGCCCAATTAACTGTCCCAAGCATACCTTCTTCAGAAACATAAGAAAATTTTAAGTAATATCTAATATTTTAAATACTAATGACTATTGCTTCTTTTTCTCGGCCTATACTCTGTATAATTCAGCATGGACACAACCCAAGACCTGTTTTTCTTGGACCAGGTTGACGTGACAAGTGAAGCCAGGCTACCTGGGTTCTACCCTAAACACCAATTCCAAACGAGTTGTTTCAACTAAACCTCACTTGTAAAGTGAGGTACTCAACTGCACGGATTGCAAATGCTCAATTATTATTCTCTCTGCTTTTTGAATTTTTTAATCTCCATAATAAAAATTTTTCTTTTTAATTTCAAAATTAACTACAGTAAATTGGAGTCTCAGAGTATATGTTCCCTTCTTAAGACCACNAGGTGAATTTCACTCATTTGGACAGCACACCACAGTATGGCTACCCTCCNCTGAGAGTCAATTTCATCCTAGACACTCTCTTGGCACTTGCCTTGAATCAATGCATGAATATCTTTATTTCATATAAAAAAGGAGGTATGGGCAGTTAAGAACTATTTATTTCCAAATGGACTTATGATGGAGCTTGAACCTTCTGGTAGAACCCANTTATGTAATCCTGGTAGATGTCAGTGTGCATTATAGAGACTATCAAATTGTAAACCGGTTCCCTGTGGTCAGGACTTCAGGTAATTAGATCTATTTCCTGAAGTCTGATACAGATAGAAGTCGGGCCACAAAAGCCAGCTGAGCAATCTTAATTCCTCTAACCTTTCTAAATCTTGGTGTGGCTGTAACTAGGGTGGAGTGTGGCAAGAGGATGGCCTTGCAAATAGTTCCTGCCTGCCACTGGGCTATGCTTCTTAAGCAGGCAACTGCTGCTGGGGGCGGGGGTATCACATGCACACTCTCAGTATGAGCCTATACTTCTTGCTGGGCTTTTATCACTTTAGACTTCAATAGCAGGTGTGTCCCTTCCCAGACAGTGACTTTCATCAGCTTCTGATTTACCTAGNTCACTCAGCAGTCCATGTCTAACATCAAAGGTACCACCACCTCTGTTCCATACTGCTTTTCTGGATGATGGGCATGTCCTATGTCTGCAATGCCCAATAGGGCAGACTCCAGCCTTGGCTATCATATGAAATGTGACCAGTACAAAATCTAAATGTTTGCTCTGAATTAATTTACATGTAAGTAGCTGTGGTTATTTGAAAGAAAATGGCCCCCAAAGGGAGTGGCGATATTAGGAGGTGTGGCCTTGTTGGAGGAAGTGTGTCACTGTGGGGGTGGGCTTTGAGGTCTCTTTTGCTCAAGCTTCCCTCAGTGTGACTGTCAGTTGACTTCCTGTTGCCTGCAAGATGTAGCACTCTCAGCTCCAGCAGCACACCTGCCTGCACACTGCCATGTTCCCTGCCATGATGATAATGGACTGAACCTCTGAAACTGTAAGTGAGCCACCTCAATTAAATGTTTTCTTTATAAGAGTTGCCAAGGTCATGGTGTCTTTTCATAGCAATAGAAACCCAAACTATGACAGTAGCCTAGCTGACTGGAAGCTTCTTTAATAGACAAAGTTCTAGAATGATCTGTAATAGGATCCCCCTAGGAGCCCCCTGGCTGATTGGTTAGGCCACCGTTCCATCTTATAGTCAGAGACCAGGGTACAAAGCTTGGATCTTCTCTCTGGTGACATGACCACTGATACATAACTGTCCACCTGTGTACCAATTTCCTCATCTGGGATGATGGTNTGAACCTCATTAGGAAGCGTTTATAATGACAACATGGTCGATATCAGCACTACNTCCAGAAAACTAGAATACCAAGCTAACACCAACTGCTATTACCAGCCATTTCATCACCCTCTTTCCCTAGTTTCCTCTCAGCTGAGATGCTGAACTTTTTTGCCTTGCTTTTCCTATTTAAAGAAAGTCCCTAAGCCAGGTAAGGTAGTTCACACCAGTAATTGCAGCAGGAGGCTAAGAAAGGGACTTGTGAGTTCAAGGCCAGCTCAGGCTATCTGGTAAGTTCCAGACTAGCATGAATATAATTAAGTGATTCTACCTCAAAAAAGAACAAAACAAACAAACAAAACAACAAACAAAAAAAGCCCCTGTTTCTGTCTCTTATACACATCTAGATGTGTATAAGAGACAGGAGTTAAGGAACACAACTCCTCCAGATAACTTCCAGGATGTCTTTTGCCTTTTGAATGTGCAGGCTATTAGAGAAGCTCCAACCAAAATGTCCTTTATCCTCTCCATTCATTCCCCCCATCAAATGCAAATTAGCTCAGAATACCAGCAGCACTGTCCAGCATGNCCAGCATGCCCGGCCCTGGGCTTCACTGCTACTTTAGAGAACTCTCAGGGTCACCCCAAGGCAGGTAGTGATGTCTCCATGTGCCCATGAGACATAAAAGGCTGCCATGCCTGGCCCAAGCCTCAGTGTGAAAGTGGCAGAGAGAGATTTGAACCTGGAAGCCAGATCCTGGACGCAGGCTCAGCTCTGCCAGCTCGCTGTACTGTCGAGGACACGCCTGATGTCATCTGCCCTAACTCCCTTTATACGCGCCAACCCTTCCATCCTGACGTTCAGGCCTTGCCCTCTGACATATAACAGGCATAAAGACAACAGATGCTCCTCAAGCCAGAAAGGAAGGAGTCAGATGAAAGCTACAGGAAGTCAGTACAGGGAAACGGCTGACTGGAGAGCTTTAAAACTTCTAAACTAAGAAGAGAAGCGGTCACCTTGAGTTCTGAGTGCTTCAGAGGAGTCCATGGAAAGAGCAATGTTCCCAGTNGGGGGGCGAGGTCTCAGAGCAATGTTATTACTGAGTACCACAGACTAATATTCCAACTGGGGGTACTCTCTTCAATACAATAAATGAGAGACACTGTTTCCAATTCAAAACGCTGGCATGCTTGTTCTAGTCTTTTTCAAACACAGTTTACTTGAACACNGTAAGAACACACATCCTTTGCTCTGTAGCTTCTGTTTATTTTGTTTGAAATAGGGTCCCACTGGCCAGTCTCAAAGTCACAATCCTCCTGCCTCAGCCTCCCAAGTGCTGAGACGCTCCTATACTACCACTCCACCCTGGGTTTTGTTTTCTTTTTTCTTCCTTTTAACCAGAAAATTTAATAAGCTTCCAACCCTTTAAAAGCTTTTTTGTTGTACATTCTAAAATTCTGGATTTTACCCTTTTTTGAATACAAAGCTGTTGTAGTGACACTATGGACTTCTTGCCTTGAGGTGATGCACCTCCCAGCATGCTGTATGACTCCTGGTTCACTCCTGGTTCACCAGTCTCTACCACTCTCTATACAAGAGGCCCTGGGCAGACAAGCAATCTTGAGGACTCAGTGCCCCACAGTCCTGTCAGTTTCAGGGAAGTCCTCTTATTTCCGTCCCAAATGTCACTCCTAGGTGGCCACAGACCCCAGAAGGGCTCTCTACACCTCCTCGCTACTCTCCCACAGCCCCAATGGCCCCAAACCCACAGCTCACCTGCTACTCCGTGCCACTCCGCTCTCTCTTCACGGGCGTCACAGGCACATCCCCATTGACACTCTCGGTCCCACCAACGGACATCAAACTCCTCCGCTCCTTCTGGTTTGACTTATGTTCCACCTTTGTAACTCTAAACCTGAGGGGGGGAAAGGGAGACGTGACGGGGTTTGCTTTCCCACTAAGCAGGAACTATAAGTAAAAAATAAAAAAAATCACTGGCCTGGAGGACACCAAAGAAACTCAGCCTAATGGGAGAACAGCAACAAAGCACCTGCCGGACAAGAGGGGCACATTCCCCTGCAGACCCTGTGCAACCACCCCGGATAGTTTACAGAGCATGGAAAGCACATCAGGAAACACTTAGGCTGAACTGCTGCGTGGCCCGAGAGCTGTGGTTCCCAACGGTGACATGGACATTAACCACAGAACCCTGGGGAACAGGAAAAGTGGCTTACATCGCAGATGGACAGAACCAAGATGGTCTTGAGCAAATCTACACCTGCCAGGCGGAGGAGCCCAGTGGTGGCTTCACTCCTGTAAGTTGCTTCTGCTTTTCAAAGCCAAATTTAGGTTCATTTTCACTCGAGATTGGAGGNAAAAAGTAAATAAGTTAAAGAAGAGAATTTCATGGAGAAAAGTCAAGGCAATCTACTCTCTGCTTTTCTAGAACAGCATCATCAAATTCCCAGTCTTCCAATACCAACATTTATACAGCTATGGTCCTAATCTCCTTTAAAATGATCTAAAATAAAAATTTCCTTCTTTGTCCAAAATGAGATCACCAGCCACAAAGAGGAGGAGTCTGGNAAGTAGAGAACCTGTCCTGTCAAACTGGAAGAGCCTTAAGCANGCACTCTGAAAACCAGCCTGTAATGATTAAATACCTACNGTAGCCTACAGCTAAGAGGGGGGTGGATTTTGAGCCCTGACAAATGCACACTGCACCCGAGCTGAGAACTTTCCGCACATTTTCAAAGAGAAAACAGAACGTGCTTCTTCCAAACAGCTTCAGGTTCTCCTTCACTGCATTCATAAATTCCCGTGACTCGGCCTCTTAATGCAGACTTGTATTAAGTCTGCTCAGGAGCTGTACTGCTCTGCTGTGAGTGGCAAACAGCCCTCAGCCTCGTGGTTACCGTTAACACAGGACAAGACTCAACCAAGTGAAAATTAGAATAATAATTTTTAAAACTGCCAGTGTTCCTTGAATGCCTATGAGCCCCAAACTATTCTAAAACCCTTACCTGAGTCACCATTTTTAGTTTTGACAGAAGCTCTGAGAGGTGGCTGTGATTGCCTTCTACTTTGTGCAGGGGGAAACTGAGGCACGTTGTGACATAACAGTCTGTAGGTAGCGATGCCAGGACCGGATCAGGGTCNATGCAATGACTCCAGGCAGCTCTCCCTAGATATCTGTCCTAACTTAAACGCAGCGCATACCTTGCCTGACTCCTGCAGGGGTGACCTTTCCCAGTGTGACACATTTCTAGGCAATGCACTCCTGTATGAGCTCTCAAACTTCACAAGTGTCCCCTGCAAACCTGCTCATGTCAAGTCTCACTAAGATGTCCATCAAACAGCAGGATCTTCACCTCACATGTGGGTCACAAGGAAATGATGCTTTGGAACTGAGGTACCCAGGACACAGCAGAGGTGACCTCAAAGCAGTCACTGCCACTGGTGTGGATCTTACGTGGCAGAGACTGGAAAGTTCTGGACCAAATCTGTCTGTCTATTCTTGATGCATGGCAGCATGACATTTCCTGACTGCCGGGAACTCTGGTGAAGACACGTGACCAACAGGAGCCAGGGGCATGTGAGTCAAATGATACACATCACCCTCAGGCCGGTTTCACTAAGAATCCCTTCAGAGTGTCTCCCCCACAATCTCTCTGTTTACAAACTTGCAGAGTCATGAATGCAAGGGGCCCGGGGCTCTGGAGAGCTGTGTGAAAAGCCACACATTGACCTGATCGCCTGTTTTAAATTCTCACAAGAGGAACAGAAACACGTGTTCTGGACACAGTTGAGAGTCTGGGCTCCAGCTATTACAGAGAGTAATTAATTGCCTTAAAATATGTTGTATATGAGCTATCAAAAGCTGTCTGAGACATCTGTCAGAAACATCCAGGATTCAGACCAGGACACATCTAAGACGCCAGGCTCATGAGAACTTCCCCTCCAATGAAAAGCTAAGTATAAACCTGTAACCATAGCAACCAGGTCCCACAGACACCTTACCTGCCGACAGAGAGGACTGTGACCTCCCCTTGACGCCGTGGCCGGCCCTCTTTGGACTTGTTGGTGGGTCTTATGAAGTGCCATCGCTTGTGCCTACAGCGCTGGCACACGTCCCGTTCAACGACACCGCCTACTGTGTGCAGATGGTGGCCGCAGACATGCTTCCCTGGGGTGCCCCCTGGTGACAAGGGCCCAGGACTCACAGGTGGGCTCCCTGGGGTGCTAGGGGTCACAGGGCTAAAGGTGGAGAGGACAAAGAGAAAGAAAAAGATAAAAATGGCGACTTAGAAGAAATCCCAGTGAAGGCAGTTGCTCCCTGAGATGCAGGAAGGTTTAAGCAAACAAACCTTCAATTGTACAAATGAACTTTGGGAACTGGCCCTGGGCAGCAGCACTTAGCTCTCACGCAACAACTGTTCATTCCAAACAATGATAGCGGATGGGCTGGGGAATAAGCCACTGTTTCCAAGGATGACATACAATTTGACTTCACAATATTAGATTCTTTTCCAAAACTCCCATCTTCCTTCCCGTGCAATCACACTGATTTCTCACACACACAACCAATCATCTGCCTGGAACTCCAAGCAAGAAGCCCTGCATGTGCCATTGAGGGGGAAAGGACCACAATTATCAGAAGACTTAAGATTGTCAGAATATAACATGCAACCTGTCTATTACATCAAAGGAAAAACTTAGGTCAAGACAAAGAAAGTGGTGCTCAAAATAGATGCTGATGTGGCTGACAGTAAGAATAGTAGCCAATCGTCTCCTAAGAATGTTTTATGTGTTAATTTAATAACTCCTCATAGATCTTTATGGTGTATGCATTAATTTCCTCATCATAAAAACGAGGACATTGGAGCTCAAGGAAGCCAAATATCTTACCCAGTAAAATAAATAGCACCTAAGTGGTTTTGAGATCCAAACCTAGAAAATCAAACTGTCGAGCCCCCACACTCATGCCCACACCTACAGACAGTGCTTCACAGACAATGGTGACCACCTGGGGAACCTAGAAGACATTTGGCCAGACTAGCTATGATATACAAAGGACAACTGTAGATGCAAGATGTCAGTTACATTCAGAAGACACATATCAACCCTATGCTAGAAAAGGAGGGATCCAACCAAACAGGGCAGGGCCAGACTAACCAGGAATCAGCCCTCTGTCACACCTGAGACCAGTACCTAATACCTGCAATGCACAGCAAGAGCTCCCAAGCCACACAGACAGCTGGCAGGAACCAGCCTCTGGGCTGCTGGCAGTCAGTGGACTAGCACACTTCAAAAGCAGTCCAGGCCACGCTCGAACTGAGGGGAGTCAAAACAGCTCAGACAACTACAAGTTCCCAAGTGCTCTTTAGCCATGTCCTTAAAGGTGTTCAAATACAAATACTCAGTAGGCCCTTCCTGGAAGAATAATGTTAGCTTGACACCATGTATTTGAGCTCATTTAACTGCATTCACTCAACAAGTATTTACCAAGTATCAATGAATACAAAGTTCAATAAAAGGCCCAAAGTCACCTGAGTCCAGGTTCCAAGGAGCAAAGGAGCTAACATGTACTGAACACGAGCTATCTGGTCAAAGGCAGGAAATATGAGTCTTTATGTCCTATTTTTACATCTCCAGAGCTTCCTGGGCATGCAGCCTGGTGTTCTACATGACCCCTTTAATATGCACACCCAACACAACCTATCTGACAAACATTCACATTAAAGAGGTGTTAGGTGCACTTTGCCGGGGCCACACAACAAGCAGATCCTCCTTTTCCCGCCAGTCCATGCCAATCCAACATCCTGCCACTTCCTGCATAGTCTCTGGCCACCCAAAGAACCACTCCCAGCTGGACTGTCTACAGGACCTATCTACACCAGCACCTGCCTGGAACACCCAGCACAGGTGGCACTTCTTCTCATTGACCTTCTTCTGGTCCCCAGAACCCCCCAAACTCCAGTCTGTACCTCTCGTAAGACCTTACACACCCATCTCTATGCCCCACCGGCTGAATCCCTTTACAGCAAAGATTTGTGACTGCCCTGCTCCATCAAAAACTGTATCCTGCACCCAGTCAATGCTCCTGATTAGTGAAATGGAGAACTGTCTAGACATACCGTTATCTATAGATAGTTACAATGGAATCTGGTACTCAACAACCATAACCTATAACCAGTAATACAAAAACAGATGGTAGCAGGCACTCTAAACCGACCAGGTTATCATTTAGCTATCATTGTTCATAAAGGTCTTTTCAGGACCTGAAGTGCTCTGTATTGCTGGTAATAATCCAATGAAATTGGCACAGTGGTTTGCAGACAATGGATCTGGAGCTCAGCAGGCTCAGTTAACTTGCCCATCAACAGGTGGTCACTACACACTAGAAGCAGGACACAACCACTCTACAGCTCTGAACCTATGCTTTCACTCTTAGCCGCTCACTTCACTTTCTCTGTTTAACACAGAGTTGTCAACCAGGGTTGTTGGGAGCCAGGCTGATCCAAGCTTTCTCTCAGGCCCTGATGTATGGAGAAGGAACATGGCTCCTTGTCTAAAACCAGGAATATGCTTGGCAGAGCCAGCAAAGGCCTGGGGGCAGGGCCTTGGAGGAGATTCAACTTCATCCTGAGAACCCAACTCTCCCCAGACTAAGGGGCTATGGTTATCAGTCCCATGGCCACTGTGTGCTCAGGCTGTAGAGTGCTTGAGATGCCCTGTGTTCCCATTATGCAACACTGCTTGACTGGCTTCCTGCTGACTGCATCCCATTATATGAGAGCATTCCACTGACTGTATCCCATTTTCCCCATGAAAACTACATATAAGATGCTGTACTTCTTAATAAACTTGCTTGGCATAAGCCATCAGCTTACACAAGAGCTCCCGGTCCCAGCTTTCTGTCTTCCTTATCTTCTAATCGCCCTTGACACTTAGTGGTTCTGGACCCTATTCCTGTGAGCTCCAGTCACGGGGTGATAGTCTCCCAAGGAATACTGACAGTGTGTGGAGACATTTTAGGTTGTCACACTTTGAAGGAGAGGTAGTGCTCTGCCACCCAGTGAGCAGAGATGAAGGACTCTGTTAAATAATTCTCCTTGTACCAGCCATTATTCTCAGCAAAGACTTGCCTGACCTCAAATGTCACAGTGCCCAAGGCTAGAGGCCAGCTCCAGCCGAGCAGAATACCAATGGCATCAATCTGAACAAATGAAAACTGTCTCCATCCATAGGAGAGAGACACTCACCTTTCAACATCGCCCATGCTGTTGTCAGCTACCATGGCTTTCAAAATATCCGCATTCGCTGAGGAGAAAAAGAATTAAATGAGGTAAGTGAGTAATCACAGCCACCACGTTAGAACACCTGTCACTGAAACACCTCAGGCCTTCCTTCAGTTCACAGAGGAGTTCCCGGAGCCCCAGTGAAGAAGGTAGAAGGTTGAGGAGGCCCCAGGGTCCCGGATGAAGAAAGGGGAAGGTTTACACTTGGCAGGTGGCCAACTGCCTCTGCTCTCCTCTTGGACTACAAAAGTCCCTAAGTCAGGACAAATAATTCAAATTTATGTGACATAGGAGGCCTTAATTTAGACTTACAATGTTCATTCTTTAAAATCCCAAGTATGTGAGTTGTCAACAAAAGCAAACTGGGCCTAAGCTTTCAGGCTTGACCCACGCCCACGCCCTACGTTCCTACTTCTTACAGAGCGGTCAGCCAAAGCTGCTATGAATGCCAAGCGTCTTTGGGCTCTTTAATTGCCAGGGCCAAAAGCTATTACCAACTCCTAACCTTTTCCATTGATTTTTTTAAAGCACTGTTCTCATGACTTACCACAATAAATTCTCNAGAGGAAAGAATAAAAAATTACTATTTACCCTGTGAGCCGATGGTAGCATGTAACATTTTACATTCAAATGACATCCCCAGAGGGGGACAATTACCTCCAGCTCCAACTCTGATGCTGGAAGTGTTGAGAGGTAAGGATTGACATGCTACGTGTGCTTCACAACCTGACTTCCTGTTAGCCCCACCCAGTTTTTGTTCCCTACCTGACTTCCTGTTAGCCCCACCCAGTTTTTGTTCCCTACCTGACTTCCTGTTAGCCCCACCCAGTTTTTGTTCCCTACCCATCCCCTCATGAAAATACAATACCAAAGACCTACATCCGCTTATGACCAATGGCATATCTGTTGCCTTATATATGAGAGAGAGTAAGGTTCTTGATTTCCTTTCATTTGGGGCTGCTCCATGATGTCCAACACCTCACTGCAACTTTTAGAAATCCAGGGGAGGAGGGCTATTTTTAAGAAATACTTATACATGTCACCCCTTTCCTGAAAAAGCACTTTTTCTGCCCTTCACAACTGTGAGGGTGTCTAAAAGCACTGCCAAACACAAGTTTTGATGTAAAACNCTGAAATTAGATCCATAATATCTCCAGCCATACAACAAAAAAGACACATTGACTCTGCAAAACACACTTCATAATCCTGTCATACAAGTCATTTTCCCTTTTGACTGTTCATGAGGAGTCAGGAAAATAATTTTCTTTCAGAAAATAGGCTGAGGTGTTGCTTTGGTTTGGATGTGCTGAGAGCGTGGTCCCCAGTATGGCTTCTATAAGTGTTGTCATTGCTATCCTTGGCAACCTACCCTACGCCTATTCTCCCTCAAGTTTGGCACATGATGGCAGCAAACTGGCCACGTGGGAGGTGATGCTATGGGAAGTGGTCCAACCTTTGAAAATCAAGTGAAGGTGATTAGGTTACTAGACACTGCCCTCAGAATTCAGACAGCTCCTGAAGTACCCTCTCTCTCTCAGTTCCTAAGAAGGGGTTGGTATAAAAATGAGAGGACTGGGGGGTAGCTCAGTGGCAGAGTGTGTGCTTAGCATGCACAAGTCCCTGGATTTGAGTCCTAGCCTGCACAGGAGGGAGGCTCTCTCTCTGGCTTCCTGGTTACCTGTGTTCTCTTCCTTTCACCCACGCTTCCAACGTGCTGCCGGCCACTAAGATGGGACCCAGCCAAGCGGACCCTCACCAGAGTCAAATCAATGAGGCTGCCTGATCTTGGACTTCCATCTTCCAAACTGTGAGCTACAGCAACCACTCTCCCTTTAAACAACACTAGCTTTGTGTGTTTCCTTATGAATAACAAGATGAAATAACAAGACACATAGTCTCTTACATGGCTTATATAAAATGTANGGTAAATGGCCAGTTTGTACTTTGCCATCATTTACCAAACTTGACAAGAGAAAAAAATAACAAAGGGAAAGATGCCAATGCTGGCTGTAATAGAGTTTATAATGATAAACATTCATAAGAGAATTGTTTAAAGGTACCAGAGAAAACAATTCCCTACAAATGATGAGTGCCTGTTAAGTAAAATGTCAAATTATTTACTTGTCCTTAAGGCTTTCCAAACTTCTATACAATGCACGAAAACCCCACTGACCATGCAAACACTGCTCAGTTCGGCTCTACAGGACACAATAAGTTAAGAGATAGCACTAGGGTTACTCCAGTGCTTGGCATTAGGAAGAAAATGATCAGTGTGTGGGTGTGTCAGAGCTNTTAAAACCCTGAGAATTTCCTGAGTGAAATTTCCTGAGTCNAAGAGGAGTGTCCTTTGTTATTCATAATGAGTCTCGATCCTACCTGAGTCTATGTTAATGAGATGANTCAGGGTGCAGTCCATAATCAGAAAGGCCCCGTGATTAGAGGGTGGCAGCTCTCAGCCCCAGCCCCTGGCTCCCAATACCTGGCCCCATGCCTCTTCCATCGTTTGCCCTGTGGTCTATCTTTTTAACAGATTGCTAAATGTAATAGTATATCCCTGAGTTCTGTGAGCCATTCTAGCAAACCAGCAAACCTGAGAGGGGGACTGTAGGAACTCTTAGATTCTTAGTGTGTTAGAGGAACAGAACTGGCATGTAAAGTCGGGCCACCTTGTGGAACTAAGCTCTTAGCCTGTGGTATACCACACTCACTCCCAGGCAGAGTCAGAAGTGAACTAAATGGTACATAGAGCTGGCGTTCAGAGGTGAAGACACGCTTGGGTGGGAAAACTCCGCACACCCTGTGTTGGGAGCACAGTATGGTTTGGAGATATGACTCAGTGGTTAAGAGCACACACTGCTCTTCCAAAGCACTCAAGCTTGATTCCCAACATCGATGGCGA
The DNA here is from genome assembly GCA_001675575.1 of Neotoma lepida. Classification (NCBI taxonomy): domain Eukaryota; kingdom Metazoa; phylum Chordata; class Mammalia; order Rodentia; family Cricetidae; genus Neotoma; species Neotoma lepida. The sequence continues at coordinate 412,963 of LZPO01116997.1, read as the reverse complement.
TCAACTCACAACCACCTATAACTCCAACTTCACAAACACCTATAACTTCCTGGGAGATCTAACACCCCTAGCCTTTCCAGGCATCTGCAGTGACACACACACACACACACACACACACACACACACACCACACCCTTAATATTTCAAAATAAATCTTTAAGAAATACGTAGTGTGACAATGACAGCACAACAACAAAAATGTGCAGCCAACCCCTGAGGGACAGTGACCTAAGCTAAAATTGATTTCTAAAACTAAAGGCACATGCTTAAACCCTAAGCAAGAATGCCACCGTGGGACTCTGGCTTCTTAGTGTGTACACCTTCGGCCTCATTTTCATCCCCTTTCTCTGGCTTAAATCTATNTTAAATCTTATTAAATCCTAGCTTTGCTTCATTAAAAAAACATCATGACTACAGATTAAATTTACCCATCTGACAAATTAAAAATTCAGTGCAGAAAACTGCTCATATATCAATACTGCAAATGTTTAAAACTATGTGATATAGGGGTAAATTAACATGGAAAACATTAATGGAGAAAGTGTGCTTCATTTTATTCCTTTTTAATTTCTTAAGAAAAGTGTGGAGTATGGTTATAATTTACAAATATAGATTGTCAGTTTTAGAAAGTAACAATGAAGTTTAAATTGAAATAAAGTTTGAAGTTGGGCTAACAACAGAAACCAAGCTGGGAGAACAATGTGCTTGTTCCACACAGTGGAGAATTTGAGCTCAGAGTCTAGTGTTCTCAAATCCAGTATTGCCAAATCCTAGGCCCTGATGGGAGGCCTCAGGAAGACAAATCCTATACTGTTTGTCTATCTGTTTTTTGCAAACTATCAAAACTGAAAGAGAGAAATATCATTGCATGGCTGAAAGGGGCACTACAGTTGGAACTGGACAGAAGGCACTAGCCATGAGAACCTAAACCCTTGGAGCCTCCCTTCCTTCACCTGTAAACTGAGCACACACCAACTTTACACAGATGTGTTGAGAACTAGGTGAGAAACCAGAGTAAACTACTAGATCTAAGCCAAGACATAAGCAGAGCTGGACAACAGTCTTAGGCTGGACCAGGTGGGCACTCTCACTGAACACTGGGGTGGGGGTGGGGGGTCCCAGAAAAGGGCCGATGGCTGACGGGTGTTATTTGCTGATGGAAACACACACTGTAGCATGTCAGCAAAGGGGTAAGGAGTGCCACAGACCTTAAAAATTACTCAGAGCAAAGAATCTGCTCTGCTTCAGGTGTGGCCTGAAATTCATTCATGTGCTGGGAACATGATCCCCCAAAGTCATACTGATGGCATTTGGAGGTGGAGCCTCAGGGTGACTGGGTCAGGAGGGCTCTGCCCTAATGAACACACAGGTCTATTCACGGATTCTTGGATTCATGGATTACGAAGGGAGTAATCCCTTTCATAAAGGCACGTTCTTTTTGATATGACTGCTCTATCTTGTCAAGTCCCCAAGTCAGAATGCAGCGATGAAGGCCCTCCCCAGATGCCAAGCAGATGCTGGCCCCATGCATAGATTTACTAGTCTCTGGAATGGTGAGCTAAATAAATTTCTGTTCTTTATAAACAATCAAGTTTGTGGTACTCACTTATAGCAACAGAAAATATTATCCTACTAAGGTAACCCCCAGCATTCGGAACAATGACCCTAACTTACTTAATAACAAATGAATTCTTCACTTTAAAAGCTGGCTTGAAATACATTTCGTAAGTCTGAGCATAGTGGCATGTGTCTATAATCCCAGCATTTAGCCTCCCAGGGGAAGGATGACCTGTGTTCAGGGCCATCCTTAGCTATATCCTGAGTTCAAAGTCAGCCTGGACTACATGAGACCCTATCTCAAAAAAAAAAAAAAAAAAAAAATATGGAAAAAAAAAACCACTTAAGTCCTAATGCTTAAGTTCTTCCTAGAAGATACAAATCACAGAGGCAGAAAGCAAAGCAGCNTTTGCAAGCAGCTTGGGAAGGAAGGAACAGGGAGAGAAACGTGGGATATTGAGAAGTTCTGGAACAGCAGTGACACTTGTGTAGCACTTAGAATGAACACCGATGCTATGGAATTCTCCACTTCCAAATGGTTAAACTAGTAAAAATGTGTGTGTGTGTGTGTGTGTGTGTGTGCATGTGTGTGTGTGTGTATGTGTGTACACACGCAGGTGTGGTATATGGGAAAGTGTACGTATACGTGAGCACACATGGAGGCCAGAAGTCAATGTGGCTGTCTTCCTCAATCACTCTCCTCTTATTTGGAGACAGGTTGTCTCACTGAACCTGGAGCTCACCAACTGGCTAAAGCGGTTGGTCAGTGCACTCCAGGGCCCTGCTGTATCCACCTGCCCAGCACAGGTGTTACAGGAACTTGCTGCCGCTCTCCAGTTCTTACCTGGGTCCTGGGGATCAAGTTCATGTCTCATGTTTGTGAAACAAGCATTTACCCCTGAGCCATCTCCCCAGTCCCCTAAAACAGTAAATTTTTACAATTTTTAAGTGTGGAAAACCAAGAAATAGGTTAAGATATGAATCCTTAGGACATTGAGCATTTCACGTAGCAAGCATGAGTGTGGCTCTCACTCTCTAGGAGGAAAAGGAAGCTTTGTAAAGTCGTGGGGAGGCAGGGTTTGACCAAAGCTATCAACTTGAGGGCTGGTTCTCCGTGATGGATGCTGAGGCCACCAGACACCCACAGAGACNAACNCCTGTCNGGACAATGCTNGAAGCTGAGGTATTACAGAGCTCAGATAAAAGCACTGAGAAGCTGTTCCAATTCTGACTGTAGATTTCTAATGAGACTGAAATGGCCCGAGNTATGAACGCAATTCCTACCTTCATTTTTCATGATGTAGTGGACAATTTGCCCAACGGTGTCACTATTTTCATTTATNGTGTCATTCAACTCTAAAAGAGAAAAAGACAGGACAGTGTTATAAATGTCACCAGCGACAAGACCAGCGCATGGGCTCTAAGACATTCACCTTGGAGCCCAAGACCTCACTGAACAACTTCCAGCAAGTTCAAGCACCCTCACACAGTGCTAAGATTCTGGCTTTGGTCCTTCAGTCCCCACCTTCCCAATGTCACAGCTTTGAGTTCCTTGGCAGAACGCACATTTAAAAATCATAAGAAAAAGGCTCAGGGCTGTCCATCAATCTCTCCTCAAGACCAAATATCCACTCACTTTGTATGACAATACAGTAATGTATTTGTGTCTGTCCCTGCTGCCCTTATTTCTCCTTATTACCTTAAACCCTCAGGGGAAAGAAGGCGGCGGCTAACTAAAAGAAATACCATTTTCCTTGGGTTTTATGTAGTTGCAGGCTTGCTGTCTAAAGTAGATCTACTGACTTATGTTTTCAGCTGCCTTAGTAAGTATCCATCCATGTTTATAGAACGCTCTTTCCCTCCTAAACAAGATACCTAAATTTGGGCGCTCGTTATTTGTTTACAATTCGGATGATTTGGAGAACTCAGTACCAGCAGTACATGTGACAGTCAGCAGGAGGAGNAACAAGCCTGCACTTGGAAACTGATCTGTATAATTTATTTAGCAGGACAAGAAGAAAGAGACTGAACCGAGACACTGCATCTCACTTGGGAAGGTGCACGGAGTAGGGCAATGACACACCCTTGTACCTGCAAGAATATCCTCTGCANCCCAAGGGAAGCTTCTCTCCCACGGCCCAGGGATGTTTGCACAGTCAAAGTGGAAGCTGCTGGCTGAGCCAACCTACATCAGTTCTGCTTTGCTGACAAACACTCGGCTGGTTTGCTCACTCGCTGCTCGTGACTCATCATGTTCACCCGTGTTCCTCAGCCTCAAAGGTCAGTGGGGGTGGAAAAATCAACAGTCCAGCAAGCTGGCAAGGACTGAGAAATCTTCCCCCACCGGCCCTGCGGGTATGCTCCACGGGTGACCTGCTCCAAATACCGCCTCTCTGCAAAGATGCCACAGAAGGGCTGGGCGGGATGTGGAGAGTGATCTGCTAGCCCTCCAGCCCATCAAGGAACCTCCCTAAGGCATGACTGGAAAGGAGTATCAGTGAGGAAAACAGGATCTGTGGGGTTTATCCCAACACTATCAACTCATATGCAGAGGAAAAGGTGAGCCGCCCTGGTGTTCACATGGAAACACCAGTTCTTACCGAACCTTTACTGCACTATGCCTATATCCATTCACTTAATAAGATAAAGTCCGGGAGGCACCAGGGGCAGAGCNGCGGCCGGTGGCGAGGCTGACGAGCACCATTAGCCAGGTTGGCGTGCAGTGTCAGCCCCGCCACCATCATCACCGCTGCCCAGGACGGACTCCCTGGTGGCTGACAGCCGAGGAGGTGGGGTGACGGAGGACTGTCAGCCAGCAGTCCGGTAGCTCGATCACCCAGGGAGAGAAATTGTAAGCAGATAAGAAGAACTCGTTCAGTTTGGGACACCATTTGCAGCTGGGAATGGGGAATGGGCTGTCAGACCAGACTTCCATCCTGTCCAGACTGCCATCCTTTCAGTCCTTCCCATATTGTTATTCTGGGTTTGAACTGGGCTGGAAAGACAACAGTTTTATACAGGCTGCAGTTCAGTGAATTTGTAAATACCATACCTACACCAAAGGGTTCAACACTGAGAAATGTAAGGTAACCTTGGGCAATTCCAAAACAGTCACTTTTCACTTCTGGGATGTAGGTGGTCAAGAGAAATTAAGGCCACTGTGGAAGTCATATACCCGATGCACAGATGGCATTGTGTTTGTGGTGGACTCTGTTGATGTTGAGAGAATGGAAGAAGCCAAAACTGAACTTCATAAAGTAACTAGGATATCAGAAAATCAGGGGTCCCTGTGCTTANAGTCGCTAACAAACGAGACCTGNGGAACTCACTGTCTCTCTCAGAAACTGAGAAACTGTCAGCAATGGGTGAACTGAGCTCATCGACTCCTGGGCATTTGCAGCCCACCTGTGCAATCACAGGGGATGGACTGAAGGAAGGACTTGAGAAACTCCATGATATGATAATTAAAAGAAGAAAAATGTTGCGGCAACAGAAAAAGAAGAGATGAATGGCATCTTTTATATGGTGTGGAGTAAGTTTTCCTTGGGCTGATTTTGACAAGTTGAAGAGTGTCTACATACAGCCTGGTNTGCCTGTCTGCCCTCCTGGATGCTATTAAAGCTTTGTTTTGTTGAACAGTCAGATACCCAACTCTGTTGCCTTGCGGAAGATGAGTAAATGCAGTGCTTCTTAAAGTGGTCTCTTCTCCCTGACCCACAAATCTTTTGGTACTTCCATTTTGGGAAGCCAAAAAAAGGGCAGTAATTGACCAGAAAACAATTTTGTGGAAATATCTGACCTGAAGTTAGTG
>LZPO01116997.1:375063-395100 GCA_001675575.1 Neotoma lepida | reverse complement strand
GCACAGTGTGGCTGAGAAGAGGGGCAGGGACTAAGGAACACCTACCTACCTGCAGAATCCTCCCACCCCACAGCATATAGCCCCTCACCTACCCTTACTGTGTCAAACCCTCTGAGANGTTATGTAACTTGTGAGTATGTCTGCCTTGGCAGCAAAGACCGCTTTGGAATCGGATGGAAGCCTAGATGGACTCCTCAGTAAACCAGGTGGGAAACCAGCACTGTCGGGATCTGAACCACTGACTTCCAGCTGCACNCCTGGGAACCTAGCATGACTAGGTTGAGAAGGGAAGTACCAAGGACCCAGAAAGGATGAACACTTAATAGTAGCCCTACGTAGAAAAACTGAACCTGGCTGCACAAAAGAGGAACAAACACTCTCGACAGGAGGGAGNCTGGGAACAAAGCAGAATCACTCTAAACCTAAGATCACTCTCAGATCAAAGGACCGAAACTGGGGTGACGTCAACATAAAACAAGTAAAACAAACTAATCTAAATATTTGCCATCCCTGGTTTCAATTTAAACTAAGGTTGGAGGTGTCATTTTAGAGTCTAAGAAAGTCCCTAGCATTCTCNAACACTGGAGGTCCGACATATCCTAATGCCACAGAACTCCCTGACCAAACAAGTCCCTTAAGGGGACAGAGAGGCTGACCCTACCCCTAGCTACTCCTCGGGAAGGGATTAACTCTCAAGATCCCAGGGCATCTGGAGAGGTCACTTGCTTAAGTTCTGGACTCTTCAGGAATCTTCNAGCCTACCTCAAACAATGGCTAGCATTCAAGANACAAGAGAAGCGGATCACANCAGGCCTCACTTGAAATGGGGCCCAGTCAACTTACCACACTTCTGCTCTGGCACAAGGGCCCGGAAGCCATCAACCATGCCTCTAAGGCAGAGAAGGCTGAGGAGTCCCAGAGGCACCCCAAGAGGCAAGGCACATCAGTTAAGTCACACAGAGGATAATGCCAGAATGACATCAGGGCTGGGGACAGCCCCTCTCTTCTTGTTCTCCTGCCCTCTTCCCATGCCCATGTCTGCCCGCCTGCCCATCCACCTGCCCATCCGCCTGCCCATCCGCCTGCCCACCCGCCTGCCCATCCACCTTTAGCTGTTTCCAGTGTTGTGCTAGGAAGATGTTTTTACATCTTTAGTTCTTGGAAGCACCGTCTGTCTTCCAGGGCAGGCCTGGGAGGCTGGAGAAGAGGTGGAGAGAGACTTTCCTGTAAACCTATCTGAGCATTTCAAGTTGTGAATCACATACATGCACAGAAGGGTCGTCTCTGAGTTTNTTTNTGAAACATGTCTTTCAAAGAATACATGATTTGCACTGTAGAGGTGGCTCAGTGGTTAAGAATACTTGCCGCTCTTNCAGAAAACCCAGATTTGGTTCCCAACGACCTCATGGCAGCTCACAACCATCTGAAACTCCAGTTCCAGGAGATCCAATGCCCTNTTCTTCCCTCCATGAGCATTGAACACACATAGTATACATACACGTATGCTGGNAAAACACTACTATACACATAAAATAAAAATAAACCTTAAAAAAAACAAATATGTGGGCTACACCTTTATCAACTGACCCCAAAGAGGGCCTGTAGCCTAAGTCAGCACATGCTACCCCAGTACCTCTCCAGGTGGCTGAGAGGTGCCTCCCTCCTAATGCTGTCTCTTATACACATCTAGATGTGTATAAGAGACAGACCATCTGAAACTCCAGTTCCAGGAGATCCAATGCCCTCTTCTTCCCTCCATGAGCATTGAACACACATAGTATACATACACGTATGCTGGCAAAACACTACTATACACATAAAATAAAAATAAACCTTAAAAAAAACAAATATGTGGGCCTGTCTCTTATACACATCTAGATGTGTTGGTTGCTACAGACATAACTTATACCCTGAATGGTAATGGCATGGCATCTAAAACTCTTTTAGGGGGGAACATAGAGGGAAAGATGAAAAGGACGAAGTAAAACAGTCATACACACGAGCTGAAACACAGTATGTAAGATATGAATGCCCCTCCCAGTTAACATGGTGCTGTTCAATGCACTTCCACATCGAAATTAGATCTAGACTCCACGGCCAAAAGGAGTTAGCCAGAGTGATTACCCTTATCTTAATTTGCTAAGTAAATCATAGCCTTCCATGCATCACAGTAGTAATGATAGAAAGACAAGTCCAGCAGAAACAGCAAAGGTCAGATATTATGTCCCCTTCCCCCTCCCCTCCCCAGCCCCTGACTCCCCACACCAGCCAACCCCACAGAGACACAGGTCAAAGGTACCAAACACAAATGGGGCACAGAAATCAAGAGAATCCCTCAACTTAAGTCTAACACTTTTGAGTGCCATGTGCAGGGCAGGTACCAGTCACAGCTTCTGGGATACAGTGAGGACACCCTGAACCCCAGCCACATGCAGCCCGTGACAGCAGAGCCATTCCTTGAGAAGGGCTCCCAGACCATCCAGGGAGCACATCCACCCCCACCCTAACTTGACAGGTACTTTTGTTTCGATCTTATTTGGGTCTGGTGCAATTAGGTTCCATTTGCCAAATGCCCANGGTTCCTAAAGACATGGTTGTGTTCAAAGCTGAACAACTGCTAAGCCTGAAGCTGTGCACACTGGTCAGGAAGCCTTTCCTGAAAAACAAAGGATGCTCTGGCCTCATCTATACCAACAGAGAGCTCCAGTCTACAAGGATGCAAAAGAAGGCTACAAACGGCAGTACATTTCTAAGCCAGCTTTGGGAGTTGGCCCTCAACGTGATGGTCACAGGACTCCAGCCCTCTGCAACTCACCAGGTCCCTACAGGGACACTAAATCCAAGCTTATGTAACCTCACCAATGGCCACTGCCCGCTTTTCAGAAGACTATCATCCTACCAATCAGATCTGTTCACGTTCCTCTCAAGAAGCCAGGCAAGACGAGGCTAGAAATTACTTAAGCTACAGAAGGTCAAGCAGTACAAGCCAGAAGAAAACGATCAAGCAGGAAGCAGAAGACAGGTCCAGATGGCCTGTTTCCTTAGGAGGGGAGCACTGGGTATTCCTGAGCAAATCAGTGGCTCCCCTGAGACTCCCAGAGGGGAGCTGATACAGAGGACCAAGCCTTGGGGAGCTAGATACCTGGCTTCTGGGTACAACATCCCTGCCAGGGTTGGAAGGTCAGCCAAATCTTTCCAGCAAGCACAGACTAGAGCAGGAACTATCCACACAGGAAGTTAATTAAGAGTCCTGAGCAGAGCAAAGGCTTCCCACAGGAGCTGGCCCACCTCCCATCAGTGGGGACAGGGAGCTACTCATCCCCAGGAAGTTCTAGGAGCTGTGATTTCCATGCTCTGAGCCTCTGGGGTGATCAGATACTTTGCCACCAACTGCTAAAAGCAACCCAACCTCAGTGTTTTTACTTGCCTTAGTTTTCTTTACTGCCCACAACTCTGAGATAGATGTTAGTATTGAACATGTGTGTTGCACAGATGCACAAGCATGTATACATTTGTTTGTGGGAGCCAGAGATCAGTATCCGGTGTCTTCTCCACCTTGCTTTTTGAGACAGGATGTCTCACTGAAAGGAAGTTACCTGACTGGCTAGAATGGCTAGCCAGCACGCCTGCAGCTCCTCCTGTCTCCACCTTCTCCCTGACTGACACACTCACTCACTCTCTCACTCTCTCACTCTCTCACTCTCTCTCTCTCTCTCTCTCTCTCTCACACACACACACACACACACACACACGCACACGCACACGCAATGGGACCACAATTAAACAGCACCTGGCTGTTTGTATATAGGTGGGAGCTAGGGATCGAAACTTGGGTCCTCGTGCCTGCATAGTGAGCGCTTTACAGACAAAACCATCTTCCTGGGCCAAAGTTATTATTTTGTTTATTTGCCTGGCTGGTGTGTGTTTGTATATTTTGGTTTTTTGTTCTGTAGTAGTGGACAAAGAACCCAGGGACTTACATATGCTAGGTCCACCACTTACCTAGCCAATAGATGGCCAGCCAATAGATACTGTTATTAAACCCATCTTAGAAAGAGAAACAATAAAGAATAAAGCATCGGAGTCAATGGCTCCTCTGGGGAATGTCTGGGTAGACTTGAACCTAGGATCAATGCAGCGGAGACAGATTCTGAGTCAAAGCTGCTCCTCAGCAGGGCAAGGAGGCAAAGCAGAAACCAAATCTTTCTTGTTTGTACTATGCTCAAATTGCCTCCAGGCTATGAGACCCTAGAGCAAGTTGATAAAAAGTCTCTGTGATTCAGTTTCCTCATCCATAAAATGTGGACTAAAGTTGAAATGCTGCTGAGTATTCTCTNAGATTAATTTGACTTTATCCCAGTATGTGCTCAGTGTTGGTGACCATTACAGTAGTTACAGACATACAAAGCCAGAAATACAGGAAGACAATGAACCCCAGGAGCCTGACTAAGAGGGGGGCATTGTTCATGTGACGTACAGAAAACATGAGCCCTTGATGTGAGGGAACAGCAGCTATAGGCAACTGCCATGCCACACGGCAGGCTAAGAAGATTCACAATTAGCAGTGTAGAGCCATGAGCCATGGTGGCCAGTCAGGACCATGGTGCACGGAGCCACAGCAAGCAGAGACACAGCAGGCAGGTTCCCACACAAGGCAGAGCCACAGAAGGCAGGCTCCACACGCTCTCACCACAGTCACATACAGCCAGGCTTCTCTTCCTTCCAGGAACAGGAAGGGGAAACGATTAAACAGAAAACTACAAAAGTCCTAAACAGAGGGCATTCTGATTAGTCACGGGTTCAGTCAGGCAGTTCCCACACGCCAGGCACGTGGGTCTGGCTTCTGAGAACCTGGGAACTGGGAAGTGATGAGGAACAGCCAGGAAACCTCAAGGGTCTGAGCCCACTGAAGTCACCTGATGTGAAATCCCCTTGACTACTTCTTGAGAAAGAGCCAAGGTAAGAGGGACCAAGAGGGAAAACAAAGATCAAATAGGAAAAATGCTGGAAAGATGAAACAGAGGCAATCAGGAAAACCCCAGANGGGGGAAAGTAAGTATGAAAAGTCATTAACATGATGCCCAAATGGGAACTCTGAAAACCTGGTGCAGGACTTTAATATCAGAACACAGAAGCTGAGGCAGGAGGATTATGAGTTCAAGGGCTGCCTGAGCTACATAGCCAAAAATTTTTTTAAAAATTTTAAAAAATGAAAATCTGCAAAAATCTATACATAGAAAAAAATACTATAACCACCACATATTGCTAAGTATTTGTACTGTTACTCTACCAAGCACTTTATAGAGATATTAACACATTTAACTTTGACAATAATCCAGTGAGGTAGATATTATTTTAGACCTCATTTTACAGACATAAAAACTATACCACAGAGCTGTCAAATACTTTGCCCAGGCTACACATCTAGTAAGAAGCAGAGGTGAGGCAGTAGGCACTGTACCCTGGTGCTCTGCTGTCTCTGGGGTGCTAGAAGGAAGCTTCTGGCATTCAGTACAATTCCACAGAACGGGATTATTCATAGTTCTTCCTGCTCTGGGTCAGACAAAGCACAGAGTTAAGGCAAGGCCTTAAGCAGACAAGTAAAAAATGGACCCTGAAAGCTGTCCTCTGACCACTACATCTGTGCAATGACATGTGAACTCCCAAATACATGCACATATATGAACACACACATATAATAAATAAAAAATTTAAATATAAAAATAAAGACAATAATTTAGGCATAGAAAAAATAAATTTAGTTAATATTTATTTTGATTAGTAGAGCATTAACTTTTTTTCTCTATTTCTTTACATTTTCTAAAAATGTTAGTGATAATCAGAAGAGTTGGATTTTTTTCACTACAGATAATGAAATCAGTAAGGAATCTTTATTACATTGGGTCAAACATGAAACTGCTGGAACCATAGGTGGAAATAGTTGAATATTGGCATTTTCACATGGTCCAACCTAACAGTATTCATTCTGCAGAGGTAAACCAGAATACAGAACTAGAATCCCTCACTAAGGGGACTGTCCAAAGCTACAACCCACAGTGACATCCCAGATATTTCCTCTGGAAACAGAGACAATGCTGAGACCTCTGATCCACACCACGGGAATCAACGGTCAAAGAAAACCAAACGGTGTGCCTTGCACTTTTGTGTACGATAAAGCGTGATGCAAGCATATGAACAGTAAAGCAATGGCCTGCGAACCTTAGCTTTCCTGTTATTTTGTAAATGCCTTTGAGCCTTCTCTAAGTAGAATACAAGTGTAATTACAGAGATGATCCCAGGCATGTTTTAATGTTGGGACATATGGCTTCCCAATGAGAGTCCACTATTTCGGTTTTCTAACATCCACTGGGTGTCCTAGGGGTCAATTAAATTCTGATGCTAACAGCCTGGAGTTGGTGCAGACCCACTGGTTAAGAGCTATCCCCACTGGACAATCCCCACTTCAGAGGCCAGCCTCCAAGAAGTCTCTTGGCTAACTTCTTTCTGTCTGGTTACAAATTTGGGGGTCTCCACAATGCCACCTCAGTTTCAATAATTTACAGGAGTGACTTACAGAACTCAGAAAGCAGTCTTCTATGACCACAAGTTTATTAAGAAGATATGGCACCAGGACACCCAAGAAGAAGGGATGCAGAGGGCAAAGAGAGGACAGCTTCCACACCTTCTCCAGGGGTACCACCTGCCAGCACAGCCCTGAGTCCACCCCTAGAAGCCCCCTCACTGCCCTGGTACAGAGCTTTTAGGAAGACTGACTGACTCAATCACTAGCTGATATCCATTGAACCCCAGAAATCAAGGAAAGGACAGAAAGTTCTGGCCCCTCCACCACATGGCTGGTTCTTCTCATCACCAGCTCCATGCTGAATCTATGTAGGGTGCCACCCACAGTCACCTCCCTAGTGAAATCTCAAGTGTGGTCAAAGGGGCTCTTTATGTACAAGAGAAGCTCACACATCTACGCTCCCTTTCATGGGTTAGTAAATTCAGGGGGTTTTAAAATACGTCTGCACCAGAGATGGGAGGCACGGACTAATTATACTGACCAAAGTCAAGACCTCTACTCAACAATATTTCCAGGTACAGCGCTGTCTCAGCATGGGCCTCAGCATGGAAAAGAGCAATTGTCCTATCAGTCTGTTCAACAAAACAGTTGCCCCTCCCTCCCTCCCTCATCCATACCAGAGATGGCGTCTAGTATCTGTGTAACGACTGTTGACACAGCACACAGACACCAAACGTACGCTAGATCACTGGTAGACTGCCCTTCTCCCAGTCTGTCCAGTGAATTACAAGGCACTGAAGAGCAGAGAAACAGACCTGCAGGAAGTGACAGAGATGGAGCCCTTGGGCTTTAATTCACCCCAAGCTGACTTGTGTTTTATTTATAGACACTGCACTAAGGGTGACTGCACTCTCCAACCCAGAAGGAGAAGCAAACAATATGTACTTGAAGAACATCAGGGCTGAGAAATAAGAACGTCCAATGGGCTTCCAAAAATAAATGTTTAACAGATAATGATCCTGTGTGCGAGCCGATTCGTATGATTTCCAAGGAGTGGCCAACTAGAGATAAGAGGGTACCATGACTGCTTCTTGGCTGTCACATGACCAGGACTCCACCCACTACACCGACTTCATGATTCTTGTTCCCTGCATTCCTTAAACTGAAAGATTCTTCCTGTCCACACATCACAGAAAACCTACTGTATTATATAGATTATAGTTGTGTCACTTACAAAGGACAGCATTATTTACTGGATCCTGCAGATGATGCCGAGATGTCTAAAAAACAAAACAAGCATTATTTTGTACTGGGGCTCCCCTGAGCTCTCCTCCCTACCCCCACTCTACAAAAACACAGGCAAAGCAGCCCAGCCACCTCGCCGACAGTATGGGACCTGCTACAAACTCAGGTCCTATTCATATCAACATCTGGGGCTCTTCCATCACACGGCAATGCCCAGGGCTCCTCTGGTCCTCCATCCTCCACTCCCCAGCCTGACCACCCCTTCCACAGCCTGCACAATAGTGCTTCAGGAGCTCAGGGGCCTCACCTTAGCCTCCCCAGTGGAGCTTCCCATCACACAACATTGACTGAGAAGCTCTCTTCTACATGAACTGCAGTAACTTTTGTTCCTAGTTCCGGTGCCTTCGCCCAGGCTGTTTCATGGGGTTGGTAGGTGCAGTCCACTATAGTTCCCTTTGTGGATCACATAAATGCCCAATTCTGGGCTACGGAGTCCTTTCCGTCCTTCACTTCAAAAAGGAAGTCTCCTCTCGTGATCCCACACAATACTTAAGTCTGTGATTCTGATTACACCAAGCTCCTTTTTCCATTACGCCACAAGGACTCCCATTCATGGCTTATCTACACTTCTCCATTATAAGTTTCACAGAACAAAAACTAAGTTAATTGTTCACCAGTTACACATATACAATAGCTACCCAGCAGTATCTCAAATAAAGAAAGCCCATGTTTTAATTAACCGTGTGTTATGTGTATAAAATCATCTACAAGTTTTAGCTGCAACAACTTTCATCAGACGATCTACTTGGCAAACACAGGTGTGAAATGTGTTTCCCCTGAAAAGCCCAACTTCCCTGCTCAATCACCCAAACTTCAGCACCACCCAAGGCCTTCGCTTTTGCCCTGGTGGCTGTTTTATGTATTTTGCCTTTAGCAGAGGCAAGAACACGGAAAGATCAAGGGAAGCAGTCAAACACGTTCAGGCCATGCTAGCATAGACTACATACGTGTAAAGGAAAATAAAGCCAGTCTGTGGCTAGGCACCTGCCACCTCGCCAATGCCAGGAAGTCACAGCTGAGGCTTTCTATAATGTGGCTAAGACAACATGACTGTGCTGGGAACGTCCAGCTCCAGAGGGCCATGAGAATGGGGGGAAATGTGCCCTCCCTCCCCGACTTCATACTGTGAGACAAAGTCCAGGGAGTGCCTCCGACTTCCACGCCTTAGAGGAATCCCAGAAAGCCATGCCATGTCTGTGTGTATGCAAAGAGGAGGTATCTTGGCAGGTCATCAGCACTGAAAGCAATTCTTCCTCCTTGGCCCTGTGTGACATGTGACACACAGGTTCTATCTTCATCCACCACTCTGACTAACTGAACCAGTTGGCTAAGAAAGGTTATCTAATTGGTGTTCTTTGATGAATTTTTCTTCCCTCATATCTCTATCATGCCAAATTTTTAGAAATCCTAAACTTTTATGGGGGAAGGGGTGACTCACTATGTAGTCCTGGCTGACCTAGAGCTCCCTATGTAGAGCAGGCTAGCCTAGGATGACCTGCCCTTGTCTCCTGAGTGTGGAGATTAAAGATGAACACTACCACACCCAGACAGAAAAACATTTCTAAATCTAATCATGTTTACTGCATTACCACTTTCAGATGGTAGCACACGCCTATAACCCCAGCATTCATGAGCCTGAAGCAGGAGGATGACAAATATACAATTTATTTTTATTTTACTTGTATGGGTGAGTCACCTGCCTGTATGTATGTGTATCATTTGCATGCCTAATCCTGTGGAAGCCAGGAGATTCCCTGGAACTGGAGTTAGAGACAGTTGTGAGCCACAATGTGGGTGCTGGAAACCAAATCTGGGTCCTCTGCAAAAGCAGCAAATATTCTTAAGGTGTGAGCCGTCTTTCCCATCTCAGAATTGTAAAGTGAAAGTCTGCTTAGACTACAGAGTGAGTTCAAGGCCAGCATGTCTCAAAAAGGGAGGGATGGAAGAAGGGAGGGAAGGAGGAAAGGGAGGGAGGGGAGGGAGAGTAGGAAATATCTGAAGACTCCCTAGGTTAATTATCTGTTTTTGACTAACAACAAAAATCTATATTCACTTGCTAAGATGCCTTGGTCTCATCTTTAAGTAGATGGAGCAAGAATAAAGACAAATATAAAACTTTCCTCCAACTGTTGATAGCAGAGGGCACATGTCATTTCACATCATACAAGGAACATTTGGGGACCAGGAATATCCACCCAGTTTTGGCTTCCCCTCTTCTGTGATGAGCAAGGAATNTTGCTTCTTGTCCTGATTACTCCCTGTAGTCTCACTACCCTTCATGCCACTATGAGACTATGGTGACNTGCTCCTCACAGTAACTGCAAAAGTTAAAACCAATCAAGCAATCAAATATTTAATACATCTCATATACTTGACTGCTACAAAGAGTTCTAGGTCAGAGGAAACAAGTGCATATAACTGAGAGCCAATAACATGAAAGAGATACGGCACACCTGACCTGCATTNAGGTCATCACAGGAACACCGTCTGAGAGAAGTCACAGGAAAGGTTTCCTGGAAGTATGAGCCTTGATCTCAGCTGGAAGCATGGATACAAGACAGGACAGGACAGCNCTGGACAATGGGTGGGAGCTCCAAAGAAGAGGGGAAAACCCACCGTCCCTCCTCCCCGACACTCCCCTGCTCACATCTGATACTTAGCCAACATCATCAGGAAATGTGACAGAAAAGCAAACTCTCCCTCTTCACCTCAAGCCTGTTGTACTGTCTTAGTTGTTCTGGGGTGAGGCTGGCCACTTGGGCCANGACCAGCGTCCAGCGAGACACCCAGGTTTGAGAGGCACTGCCACACCTTAGCTTGCTCTTCCCCCTGTGTCAGCCCACTTCAGCTGCCAATAACACAACTGGGCTGGGTAACTTCTTAAAGGAGAAGTTGACTTAGCTCCCACTTCTAGAGGCTCCAGGGACCCCGTTAGATGGCGGTCTTTTCACTGGCAGACTCTCAGGGTGGTTCAGGGATGCCCAGAGACATAGGGACCATGCACATACGTGTGTGTGAATAAGAAAGACAAGTACACACACACACAGAGACAGACAGACTGCATGTCTACCTCTCTGGCCTCTCTTCAGCTATGAAACTGTGAGCATCCAATCATGAGGATGCCACACTAATGGCTTTATCTAAAGCTAATCGCTTCTAAACACGGCATCCAGTAAGTTTCCAGCCTCCTAAAGCCTTACAATGTGAAATAAATGTGGACACATAAACCCTTAGAGAACACACTCAAACCATATCTAAACCATCACACACACTTCCAAAACCACGGGTTCCTTTCACCCAGCTACTGCCTACAGCTGCGCAATGGAAATTTAAACCTTATTTGCTGCAGTAAGCTTGCCCAACCTGGCCTGGATTCTCNATTCTCCACGCACCCCACTNCCAGCCCCAGGTTAGCACTNTGGCTCAGTGCCTCTCTTTCTTCCTGAGGTGCTAACAGCTCTCATCTTTTCTGACAACTCCACGGGGCAAGGACTCCATAGACCCTGTTCCCATCACTTCATCCTCTGTGCCTTGTGTGTTGTAAGGGGCTTTGTTAATATTTGGTGAATGATGAAGTCAATCAAAAGAACCTAGTGCTATGGTTTGACTGTGCGGAGACTTAACTCCGAAATCCATGTTTGTGGTGTATCGAGGTGGGGCTGTTGGGAGGTAATTGCGATTAGATGAGGCAATGAAGATGAGGCTCCATGGTGACATTGGCAACTTTATAAGCAGAGAAAGAGAGACCCATACTGGCACGTATGCTCTGGCTTGCCATGTGATGTCCACTACTATGTTGTGATGCAACTTGGAGGTCCGATCCAGATGCCAAGGAGATGTNGGCAATNTGCNCATGNACTTCTCGCCTACCAAACCATGAGCCAATGAACTTCTGGTCTTTATAAACTACCTAATCTCAATAGAAAATAGGCCAAGCTGCTCATGAAATAAGTGGTTTTAAATACTTNGTGTGCTGTGATATCTAAAATGGGATACACACACAACTGGCATAGTGCAAGCACTGGCTGTCAGAAGACAACTGACTGCCTTTGAAGAGANTCATGAATAGATTTGGAGTTGAAAAATCTTTACGCTAAGAATGTTCACTAATACTTCCTCTCAACGTCTCAGTTTCCCCTGGTCTCCTTGTGGCTGGCATCAACTCTCCATGCCTAGTTTTCCCACCTTTGGAGGGAAACAGAACCCACAGAGGTCGGTAGACAACAGAGCCTCTAATCAATCCAGAGAAGGGCAGAGGGACTCATGGCTAAGATCTGAGAGTGAATATTAGGAAGAACTTCCCACACTAACATAAAGAAAAAGGGGGGACGGAGAGATGTCTTAACTGAACCTGAGCTCAGTTCCCAGCACCCACGTTAGCCAGCTCACGACCGCCTGTAACTCCTGGTCCAGGGGATCCAACACCTTCCTCTGGCCTGTACACACATGCACATACATGTGCGTGCACACACACCAAACACTCACACAGATATACAGATATACACATAAAAAATTCTTTTAAAAAGAAAGCCTGGATTCCAGTTCTAGTTTTCCTTCTTCATTCACATTTTAAATACCTATTCTAGGGCTGGGGAGATGGCTCAGCGGTTAAAGGCACTGGCTGCTCTTCCAGAGGACCTGAGTTCAATTCCCAGCAACTACATGGTGGCTCACAACCATTCATAATGAGATCTGGTGCCCTCTTCTGGCCTGTAGGCAAATATGCAGGCAGGATAAATAAATCCAAAAAAAGAAAAAAGAAAAGAAAAGAAAAAAACTATTCTACTTCTGGTCTCACTTCAGCCCTGGGCTTCCAGCAGTGAACAAGATCCACACATGATGTTACCCTAATGGCTGCTAGTGCTAGGGATGAGCTGCCCCTGACTCCTGCAGGCCACAGAATTTTTCTGGGCTCAGTTTCCCTNAAAGGCACCGCAAAGGGGCCAATAACAAGATGAGCGTCTCTAAATGCATTTGATTAAGAACAACAGTCACACCTGTAATAGCCAGTCATTCTGCTGGGGTCAGNTTCATCCCACATCAAAGAGTACCAGGTGTGAGCACCAGGAACAGGAGTGGACCAAGGAAACCTGCCAGGAGCAGAGATGACTGCTGGGTCCGGTCCACTTCAATGCAAGGACACTCCAACAGGATAAGAGGGTCCCAGAGGGAGCAAAAGAGCATTCTTAAATCTTGGTNGTGCCAGCTCAGTTTCCTCTCCACTAAATAGGACATCACCAGGGACCCTTCCAGCTCCTAATACTACACTCTGGCCTCCTGTCATGAATATTATTTCATCCAAACATCCCTGGGAGTAAAGAGAAGCCCAGTAACCAATTGGACCCTCAATAACCAAAGCATATAACTAAGGAAATATAGAAGCATTTTTGTGCCTACAACTACAGATTGGCTGACTGGATTGATTTATCAACCCCCTCAAAGTTCTTCCAAAAGAAATAGACATGGTCTATCTTTACAAAGGTAAGGAATGGTTCCTTTGCCTCCTTCTCTTTCCTTACTCATATTAACGTGACCACCAATGGCTTTTTACCTCTACCTCCCAAGAGAACCCACAGTCAAGCCCATTGTCCCCTATTCCTCCTCCCCTAAGGTGGAAGTGCTGCCCAATCCTGCTTCCTGAAAGCCCCCTCTTGCTCCTTCCATCATCAGCACCAGAACCCAGAGCCCCGTGGTACAGGACAACGGATGCTGGGGAATGGCAAAGAACCAGAAATGACATTTCTGGAGTGCGTAAGGTGTTGGTTGGTTTNATTTGTTTTGATGTTGTTTAGCTTATAAAGTTCCANACTGTAGCCCAGGTTAACCTGAAACTCACTAATGCAGCTCAGGCTGGCCTTGAACTAATAGTAATCCCCTGCCTCAGCTTCCTAGTGCTGGGGTTACAGGCTTAAGACCAGCTTCGGAGAGGTTAAGAACTTTGTTTCATCCTTTCAATGTGAAATTTTAGTGTCTGACTATGAACAAATAATAATAGCAAACCTTTTTAGCATACCTGCACNGCAAACACTGACTGCTCCAAGCACGCGAATGCTTTATCTCACATAACTGTGATAATAACCACGTGAAGCAGCTTGGCCATATTTTCTCCATAACACAGGTAAGAAAAGTGGTTTAGAGATCTGTTTTCTCTGTACAACAGGCACTTTTATTAGTGGTTGGAATGTTGTTATACCCAGGAGTTTGTAAACCAAGTGAGGGAGGGAGCTTACGGGAGGCTCCTCGGGGGACTGGCAGCCGGAACAGGAAACAGGAGAACCCAGGCTGGGGAATTGTCTCTTTCTGGGATCCCATGCCAGTGCCAAAGGACGAAAGACAAGGAGGCCTTGGGGTATTGCAAGTGGGAATGGAAACTGGGTCTCCTGAGTTCAAGCAGGCTGGCCAAAGGAGCCTCAAGATAAGATGACTGGCCCCAAGAACTCAGATTGCCTGGGGTATCCACCACCGGCCAAAACGTCCCGTGGTGGATTTAGTTTCTTCCCCTTACAAAGAGAGCCGTGTCACTAACTGGCAGAGAAATGCAGAGAAGAAAGCCAGCCTAACCTCTCGACTTACCCATCAAGGTCCCATTACAACGAGCGCTCGCCCATAAAGCTACCGAGTAGACAAAACCCCAGCTGCATCCAGGTGTCTTGATTAGATGCCGCTCTAGAATGTCAAGGCAGCCTTTCTTCTCCTCAAGTCTGTGCATCAGAGGGGTTATTCACGGGTATTTGACTGTTTTAAAAACTCTTTACTGGCTATTTGTCATTTTTCAAATCTCTGTAAGATTTTAAGATGGATTTTATTTGATTTTTATTTTATATGTGGAGTGCTTTGCCTGCTTGTATGTATGTACGTGCACGATGTTCNTGCCTGGTGCCCATGCCTGGACCTAGAGTTACAGATGGTTATGAGCTATGTGGGTGCTGGGAATCAAATCCGGGCCATCTATAAGAGCAGTCACTACTCTGAACCACTGAGTGAAGTGGCCTTCTCTCCAGCCACTCTGCAGGATTCCTGCTATTTCTCCATGGGATTTTTTTAGATATTTGCATGGGATACTTATACTTGGCTCTCAACAGACATGAGAAAACATGAACAGATGGGTCAGAAAAGGCAAATGCAGGACCATGAGTCCTTTAACTGAAAAACCTGGAGGCAGATGTGTGAGTCCAGAAAGGCAGCAGAGAGCATTCAACGTACACTGTGTCACACTCAGAAATCAAAAATGCTGGATTACTGCAGCAAAGCATACCTATGTGAGACCAAGCATACACTTGAATATCTCACNCTGGGGCAGGCTGTGTGTTACCACCACCAGAATGTATCAAAACCCTCAATTTTCAGAGCATTCTGCATTTGAAAAATCTCCAGAGAAGATTACAGCAATGTGTGAATGCCTTGGATACTGGGGGTGGGGCAACACAACCTGATAAAGGATATTAGAAAAATAGCCAATCCTATAAAANCAAGGTAGCAACACTTGCCTTAACAAATTAGCAAGTACTTTTTTATTTACAGGGCCAAAAAAATACTAAGAGCGAGAGATGAGTGCTTTAGACAACTGCTATAAAACCACTGCTATGAAAGTACAAACCAGGCCAACCTTCAGACCAACAATGCAGTTATCAAGGGCCTAACAATGGTGAACATCACTGACCTGCAAGCTGCTTTCCCAAGAACCCATTTTCTACGCAACTAATCAACTATTAGACCAAGCCTTGTGGACAAAGGTGTTCGCTGAAACAAATAAGTTTTAAGTCACATTTTTAAGACAATGACTAATAACTACAACCTCCCCGAAAGGAGGCACAGTGAAGTAAAACACCAGGAAGCTACAGGATGGGGCATCTCGAGGCACCTTTCCAGTGCATCAGAAAGGGAGATTGCATATAACAAAGGTAAAGGGGACCAGGGCTAATAAACTGCACTGCATTAAGATCCTATCCAGGGTCGAGATGCAAGAAGACAAGAATGAAATGCTGAGGCAAGGGCCTCTGGGTGAGAGATCAGGGTAATTCTCTCCCTCTTCCCACACAGACTGTGGGAGGGACTTTTCAAAACTACCCNGAACGCTGCAGAGGGAGTCACACTCCTGTGACTCTTCATAAACATTGCATGATGAAAGGAGTTTTCTTTTNAGGGAGGAGAAAAAAGGTTTAGAATGCACTTTGGAACTGAATGGATATGACAGAATGGCAAAGCCTGGGTAACACCNAGGGACTTTGCCACCTCTTGGACACTCCATTTCTGCAGCCATAAACACGGGAATAAAATCAGTCTTANGGAATTGTAAGGATTAAACGATCTGAGTACAAAGCCCACTACCTGCCAATCAGGTAATAATAAACACTGAATTCCCCTTCCCAAAAACAATCAAGATGCCACAGTGCACTAATGCCAACTTTCAATTTTAGCNCTTCAGTCTTACTCCAGATCCTTTTGTTGTTGGTTTCTTTTTGTTTGTTTGTTAAGATAAGGCTTCGCTCCATAGCCCTGGCTGTTCTGAAATTCACTATGTAGACAAGGCTGGCCTCAAATTCAGAGATCAGCCTGCCTCTGCCTCCAGAGTACTAGGATGAAAGGCATGTGCCACCATGCCCAGCCTTCTTATACCAGATTTTTTACTATCTTGACTTGGCAGCCTGTGGGGGGCCTGCCCCCAATTTTTTCCCGTAGGGTACTCTTGAGCAGGGAGAAGTGAGAAATATTTAGATAGATAGAGGAGACAGAAACTTAGGATAGCTTCCGGAGGGCCTGGGTCAAAACCCACCAGGCGTTTCAGTCTCTTCTAAAGGGCTATTTATTTTGCTCACCCAAGGGGTGGAGTAAAAGACCTCCTGCTAGCACAGCCAAGTGCAGACCCTTCCAAACACCTGGTAACCATGCACATGGTCAATCCATCCCCTAANGCAGCCCTGCTGTGTAAAGCAAGCTCAGCTCTCACTAGAAAAACCTTTGTGGACCTCAACAGAAACCCCNAAAACTTTACCAACTTCTTGTCATGTATGACATTTTACATAAAGATTGCACAGTAATAAATCTAAGTAAATTGTAACATATGAACGATACATATTAAAATTCCTGGAGTAAAGACCAAAACTGCATTGATGTCATTTACATGTAAATAAAAAAAATTTTAAATCTTTACCAGCTTCTAAATCACAAACACAAAGATTACTGGACAACACTAAGAATAACAGTTTTACCTAATAACAATTTGGATTATTCTTTTGTTNCCGTTTTTCTCTCTCTTTTCTTTCTTTTGGCTTTTTGTAGTGCTGGGGATTGAACCCGGGATTCCTGTACCTGAGAGGCAGGCAGGTGTTCTACCNCTGAGCTATACACCCAAAGCCCAGAAACCACAGTGCACTGATGCCAAGTTTCAATTTTAGTCCTTCAAACTTACATCAGATTTTTTAAAAAATATTTTTTAATGTGTCTCATTTTTAAATAATGTAATTAAAATGGCCCAACATGTAATAAGACTTCAACATCAAAGCAAAACTATTCTTTAAAAAAGTAAAAATGAAAGTTTTCTGTCTGAATCACCTGGACCGTGGCTTCTCACATTCCAGTCTAACTCCTCCCAAAGTTTCCCTGCCTCATTCTTTTTTGAAGGGCTAGGAAATATACAGAGGAAACAAAAAAAAAAAAAGAAATGACAGTCACTGGTAACATTTTTCATCTCCTCTTGAAATTTGGAGTAAGCATGAAATCCCAAGCTCCAAACAGTGTGAGTTTTCAAAGCACTGCACTCAATGTCTGCATCTCGTGTGGCTGTTCAGCTAGGCAAAAGGAGAGCCCAGAATTTAATCAAACCTATCTTCACATCTAAATGAGGACTGTGAGGCTGGANGGACGCCCACAGAGCCCAGGGACTGTGCATCTCTCATCTCTCACAGCACCCAACCTGAGACTGTTTCACACACCCCTCCACTCAAGGGCTGTGCCCACTGCCTGTAGGAAAATTGAGAACCTGATAAGCCCAGAGGCTGAGTAACCAGAGAACCTAAGTACATAAATAAGGCAAGGCATAGAGAAGCATCTCCGGTGCTGGTATAGTTTCTAAAGCCACTTTTTAGACAATTTACAAAAAAGGAAGTGAAAGAGACTGCCACCACCCACTGTGAAGCTATCCGNCCTTTCTCCGCTGCTGGGCTGCGGTAACTATATGCTCATGATACGATGTTTGGGTATCTTAAAACTATCCTACGATCTTAGTCATGTTGCTGAGGGTGACTTNGGCTGTATTTTCTCTGGGAAGCAGTGGGGGACAATAGAAGGAAACTGAGCTTAAAATCAAGCAGGCTGCATTATCCCAAACACAGACAGACAGACAGACAGACACACACACACATACCTTATCCAATGCTTACTGATACAGTATCTATGTGATGGCAGGCCTCAATTGCTCTACTGAAAATACATCTTGTTTTATGAGGAATAAATTTTAAAATACACATAAAGTGCCCAACCGAAGCACACAGCAGGCTGTCTATGAGAGTTCCCATCTCTTTCNTCCTACCTCTCAGCTTTGATTCCAAAGAGATCAGATGCCAGCTNGTGGGGCTCATCTCTTGCTACAGGCCTCCAAGTCTGCTAGCAAATTTGAATCTGCATCCTCTCCATCTTAAATACCTCAGTCTTCTCAAGCATTAACTTTCAGTAACTAGGTTACTAGTAGCACAACTAGGTAAGATTTTCTTCAGTCACAGTGCAGGCCTGATACCCGGATGTTGTTCAGAAACCCAGCAAAACATAAACCTACTCTAGGAATAGATGAAAGCTGATGACCTGCCTCCCGTACTAAATTGTAACAATCTGACAACAAGTGATTCCAGCCGATACTACCTGCAGCCTCCAATCTCATTTGAACCTAGTTTGTATTTACAAGTCCCAGCAAAGAAACGCAGGATGCACACGAAAATCTCCCATCCAATAAAACTTGTCACTAGCTTCTCTTTCCCCTGGGTGGATGGCTGAAGGAAATGTGAACCTGCTAATCAACACTCAAGAGACACATTATCTACCTATCCTGTTCCCTTCCTAACACGTTCCTGTGAAAAAGTAAAGGCCAAGTGATAAGCCAGTTTCAAAGCTCTAAATGACTGGAGTGTTGAGGGCAGAAGAGCAGCGCATGTACTTAATAAAGGAGACAGTCGCTGTTGGAAGCCTTCCAGCTGCTTATTATTTGGGCCTGAAGAGGAGCCACCCCTGAAGGCAGCTTGGCAGAGCCTGCTGACGTAAGAATCAGCCTGTGGTAACCCCAAATGGCCAGGAAGGTTTAAGTCTATTTTTTTTTTTAACTACTGCAGTGAGGTGGCAATTAAGAGGGGAGACAATGATTAAGAATCCCTGGTGTGTGTCTTATAAAAACAAGAGTGTGAGACAGGGCTTCCTTAAGTAAAAGGTAGACCTCGTGAGAGATTTCAGTTAGAAACTCCTGCTGATAGCTCCAAGTTGAGGACAACACTCAGCGTCTCAGCTGGTGGCTTCCACCCTGACCACAGCGGGTTCCTTTTGTGACAACAGAATGTGATACAAAGAAAAAGCAGTGTACATTACAGATGTGCCTATCCTCTTTCCCGACCTAATTTATCCAGGATATATGGGAAGGAGTGAGAAATTACTGAGTTACTACAAGAATCCATAACCACCTGCAAAGACTGGAACTTTCAAGGCTTTAACATAATGAAAATGAAGAAAATGTGAGAGCGAGGAAAGCAGCCGTAGAGAAGCACCCAGTCCCGGGTATCAAGATCTTCGGCTGGCGAGGCCTTTGAGGATCAAGACGGTAGAAAGGGGTCCGCCGCCGGGCACCTAGGGCACACGGCTGGGGAGAAGGCGCCCCAGCAAGGCGACATTCTGAAGAGTTCGGGTTCGGGTCCCGCGGCCCTTAGAAGAGGCGGGGAAGGGAAGGCGGGAGCCCGGCAGGAGGGTGGGGAAGGACCCAAGCCGCCCCGCGCGCCGCACCCTGCCCGGGCCA
The DNA here is from genome assembly GCA_001675575.1 of Neotoma lepida. NCBI lineage: Eukaryota > Metazoa > Chordata > Mammalia > Rodentia > Cricetidae > Neotoma > Neotoma lepida. Next base: position 375,283 of record LZPO01116997.1, on the reverse strand, counting down.
CCCCGGGACACCGAGATGTTCAGAGCCGGATCCGGTAACCGAGCAGGACGCGCGCAACTCAGGGCGCGGCGGGGCTGCGGGCTCAAGCAGCCCAGGACTCGCCATGCTCCTCGCTCCCTTCCGCGTGCAGACGGACTCAGGACCTTGGCGTCCCCGCCCGGACCACGCACTCACCCGGGGCCACCAGCGGCGAACTCACGGCGCCTCCCACGAACACCGC
>LZPO01116997.1:359786-372703 GCA_001675575.1 Neotoma lepida | reverse complement strand
AGTTGCTGTGGTCATGGTGTCGCTTCACAGCAATAAAAGCCTAACTAGGACACTCCTCAAGTCATTTTGGTCATGATGTTACATTGCAGCAGTAGTAACCCTAAAAAGTAAGCAAGAGGACAAACATTCAGTGGATATCTAACTATTAAAGGAGAGAATCCCTGGCTTAGAAATTAAACTATAAACTATCAACATTGCCAAACCAGCTATGTCATTTGCTGGGCCCAATGCACACTGAAAATACAGAGCTAACTGTTGGAAATGTGTCTGGGATCCCAGGAAAATGCACATAATCCAAAGTATTNTGGCAAGGCAAACAGTTTTGTGTCTGCAAAAGGGTGTGTAGCCACACCAAATCAGACAAGCACACCCAGTNGGTGTCCTGCGGGGGTTTTTATTCCTAAGTAAAAGGGGTCCTGTGCCTCACTCTGGATGGTCAGAGCTCAACTTCACGTTACTATGTGATTGGCTAGTTTAAAGTGACCAAGCTGATCAGCAGGATGCGGTTTTCAGCAGGAAGCACATATTGAGAGCGGATTTTGATTTCAAGAACTGCTGATCCTGGAGGAATGTTTCTGCTAAGCAGCTTCTTTACAATTTTTTTTTAAGTGAAGATTTGTCTTCTTTAACCCTTGGGGAGAAAAGACAGTATATTCTATTACATTTCCCAAATAATGAAGAAAAAGTTTATGTTGTTTGCAGGAAATGTGGATGGCACTGGAGACCACATGTTAAGTATAATAACAGATAGGGAAAACCAAACATTACATTTTTCTCTCATATGGAATCTACATTTAAAGAAAAATAGGACATGAAAGGAGAAAGGGACCAGGTTGGTGGGGGTGACTGTAACCAAAGGACAAATGTCACATAAAAAGCCATTATTTTGTACAATTAATGTATGCTAGTAAAAATACATGCAGGGCTGTTCATACAAACATCACCAAGAATTCCAAGAACACAGCATCAAACCACTTCTCCAGCTTTCTTAAAATATGTGATCACGTGTGTGGCCTGTGCCTGTAGCTGTCAGAAGAAGTAATCAGAGCCCCCTGGAAATGGAGCTGTGGTTGTGAGCTGCAGGTGGGTGCTGGGAATCTAGCCCAGCTCCTCTGCAAGAGCAACAAGTGAGCACGAGCATGGCTGCTGAGNCTTCTCTCCAGTCCCTGGGTCCCTAACCTTGCAGATTTGTTTACTTGAGGAAAAACTTTTGCAAATGCATATCTAAAAGTCTACTGTTTTATTTTAACTGTGAAGGACTCAGAGGTCCCTTCTGTCTTACAAGAAGTTACATTTCTCCTGATGACATAAACTGGCATTATGAAACTAGGTATCCTAGCTTTTTTGAACAATGAAATTAAATGTAGAAATGGTTGTAATAGCCTTCATTTATTCATCTCCTGGTCTTGCCCAGAGAACACTTTTTCCTGTGTTCATTTCACTAACTCCTCACAGAAGTGTTTGATTTGGAGAAGTATCATTAGTGAGCCTCTCTTCAAAGCTATAGAAATTTGGAATGAAAGACGCATGGCATCTACCTGAGTGATATAGCTGCTGCCTGGCCCCACCAGGATACAAATCTACTCACCCATGCCTGGGCTTGTAACCTGCACACACACAGTTCTGCCAATGAAATGCAGGGCACTGGTCTCTCAGCTCTTCCTTTTTTCCAGTAGGAAGTTTCTTCCTCTGAATTTATCACTGCATGTTTAAACTGGTCTTTTTGAACTTTTTTCCAGATGTTCTATAGCACTATCCTCCAAGCCAAATAGCTGCCATCTTCATGAATTCAGTTGTGCTTGTTTGTAAAAGATCACAACAGCTGGTGTGAGAGCTGGAGTTATGTTTTAAGTTAAAATTACTGTGCTGAAGAGAGCGATAAAACAAAAATGCTTCTAACCTATGAGCCCCACTTGCCCAAGGACAGATAACTTTCTAGAATGCTAGAGCTGTTGTTCATGTAAGATAACCAGCCACGTGTTTTCACTTCTGTAAACAAGGTTGGTTGCCCCAACTGAACAGGCTATGCATGGNCACACACAGGCAGGAAGTACATCAGGATGTATGCATGCCCCTGATTGGACTAAAACAGGAAGTATGTAGNATGTGGATTTTGCCTTTATAAGCACCTGACTAATGTAATTTGTGGCCATTCTCTGAGAATCCCAGGTATGGGACACCTGGCCAGTGTCCATCATCCTGACCAGTATTTAATAAAGTTTGCTTCAAATTTGGCTCAAAAATTGTGGTAGTGGTCTTATTCTTGCCCGGTAGGATTAACANTGGGTTTTTGACTGTTGGTGTTTCCCACATAGGAGGGGATGTCAAGAGTCACTGGACCCTTGCCTGAGTATTCCGCCCCTACCCCCAACCAGATGAAATGCTGCGCTAGTCACCCCTGGCCTTAGGTTCTTGGAGAGAGGCTAGAATATATAGGTTGAAGAAGAGTAGGAGAAGAGGCTCCATCTATGTGCTGTGGGAAAGCCAATATCCATGCTGAATAAATACTTAGTGTGGCTGCTTTGGGATCACCCATGCTCAGAAAGTAAGCCCAATAAATTCATTTGTTCCCCAGTAAGGCAGCTTTTGTGGAAACCAACTTTGGTTTACCATTGGGACCTTAAANGGGAGGACGGGAAATATTGCCTAGTTCCCCCAACACACCAGGACAAAATTTCTCCAAGCACCNTGACTGCTGTGATGAAAACACCATGACCAAAGGCAATTTGAGCAGGAAAAGGCTTATTTGGTGTTTCTACATGTTCATCATCCAAGGAAGTCCAGACAGGAACTCACACAGGGCAGGAACCTGGAGGCAGGAGCCTATGATGCAGAGGGCATGGAGGAGTGCTTCCTACTGGCTTGCTTTCAAGATTTGCTCAGCCTGCTTTCTTCTAGAACCTAAGATCACCACACCAGGATGGCCCCACCCACAATGGGCTGGGCCCTCTCCCATCAATCACTAATTAAGAAAATGCCCCTCAGGCTGGCCTGCAGCACAATCTTAAGGAGGCATTTTCTTGTCCCTCCTCTCAGATGACTATAGCTTTGTCAAGTTGACATAAAACTAGCCAGCACACTTGCTTACAACTTTTTTTTTTCAAGAAGAATTGATTTAATTGTGGGAATGGGTCATGTATCAGAGTGCATGAGATGAATCTGAAAACCTTATACAATGTGCTGTCGTTTTGGTGTTTTGGTTTATTCTAGTTTCTCTGTGAGAATTTAGTTAATCATTCTCCTTAGTAGAAACCTTTCCTGTTTTCTTCTCCACTGCTAAACGGTCATTTTCATCACCGCCATGTAATTGCACGAGTCTCTGGTGACTGGTGTTTACTCTAATTAACACTGAATGTTCTCAATAGAAATTTGCCTTTCTGTGATTTAGATGTAGTCATACATCCTTATGAGCAGTTATATCTAGGAAATAAGTTTACAGTTTTTTTTTTTTAACAATTAGAACTTCAAGGGAGTAAAACAGTATTTTTAAAAATTTAGGTCTTTTGACCTAACAACACATATGCATTGCATATGCATAGAGTGGGAGACTAAGGGACAGGATTACTGCAAGTTAATAAAAAGATCCTAGCGTTGCTTATAGAGATTTCCAACTTAGCTTGGAGAAAGAAAACAACCAGATGGTGAAATGGAAAAGGTCAAGGGCCCCAGGGTCACAAGAGGGAGCCTGGCTAGTATTACTTTCTTCATTGGGTTCATTTTCTCTACTGATTAAAGAATCAAAGGGCAGGAAGAATCTTAGACTTAGGCCATGATGGGTGACAAATTGTTACAAGGTAGGAGGGGGGGAAGGAGGCGGAGAGAGAGAAAGGAAGAGGGAGAGAGAGAGAGAGAGAGAGAGAGAGAGAGAGAGAGAGAGAGAGAGAGAGAGAGAGAACAAAGCACACAGAGAAAAACTCCCTGCAGAGCAGAAAGGAGACTAGAATCTTTTTTTCCAGGAGGGCTGGGGTTTTAAGTGTTTCTGGTGGCCTAGGATGGGTCCCCTTTCCCTAATTTTGGTTTGGACAGCTTAGACAAAGAAAGGGAAGCTGGCAGGCCTACAACTTCAGGTAAACATGTTCAGGACAGGNTTTGAACATAATCTGGCCAGCCTNGAGTGGTCAGCCAGAAGGGCCGCCCTGCCCTTGGGAGAAAAAGCCCTGCCAGGCCTTTTTTATTGTCTGTGGCCCCTTTCCCTGATCTGTCTGCCTGTCAGAGATCTGTCTAACTCCTAGTCCTTCACAATGACTCACCCTGAGCCAAACAGCTCTTCTTGGATGAGTGGCCTGCACAATTGGAAGGGTGACAGGATGTTTTCTAAGGACTCTCACCCTTAGAGTGTAGATGATTCTACAGTCCAGCGAGCAGCCAGATGATAGGGTGCTAGAGGCTGGCTAGACTACAGCATGAGGGTTCTCAGCATGAGGGGCCTTGTGGGCTTGCCGGTGCTGTGTTCCGAAAGACATGTCACTGCCCCTAGGAAATAAACACCAGCAGCTTCCAGACCAGTTGTGATACCCAAAAATGTCTCTAATGTNACCAGATGTTTCTGGGGTAGGTATGGGAGACAAAATTTCTTCCCATTGAGGATCAGTGAACTAGGAAAAGTCCAGCTATAGCTTGTCTGCCACTGGACACTCAGAAAGGTGAACGGAGAAGGTGTAACCTGAGCTGACTCATGAAGGAAGCATGGGACCGGAACTGATGAAAAGTGGAAAGTGTAAGAATGACGGNCAGCCAAAGAATGTGCTCGTGTCCGATACACAGTGATGTCATACTCAAGAGGAAAAGAGAAAGGCCTGCACTAACAGAGTCAGCCGAGCATGACAGCCGATCACAAGAGAATGGAGAGTTTCAAATGTCTCACAAATTGTCATCTATTATAATAAATGACTGCATCTCCAAAATAGATTGGATGTGAGAAGAATTTCTAGTGTTGAACTAGATTTTTTTTTTACCCCATTGTGAATCAGGAGACGTCAGATAGGTCAATCCTCCTCTTGCCAATATGCTGCATAGAAGCCAGGAGCATATGAATTAGCACTGGTGTCCTTCACCTCTGTCCAATCTGCCTGGACCTCTGTCAATCTGCCTGGATCACATCAAGGTGTTCTTTGTGGACATATAGTTTCCTAAGTGTTGCAAGTAAATGGCTCAGACCATTGGCTGCCTCATACTCAGGGAACATAACATTGCTCTGGTGATCATCAAGGCAGAATTACAGGGCAAAAACAGATGGCTTAGGAACAGATTTATGACTAAACATTTCAGAGGATAGACTCCATGACATACGAGGTGCTATTGGACACACCTCCCTTAGATTACCACCAGCAGGAATGTAAACACTAGCTCTTTAAAGAGTAAAGACAGCATAGTAGAAAGGGAAAACTTTCACAGGTGTGAACAGAGCTCGGTCTCAAGCTCTCCAGCCAAGGTGCCCATGGTTCCTTCCCAACCAAACCCTGCTCAACATGACTGTGACCTTTATAGGCAGACTGTGAACTAGTTTTTCTTAATTTAGAAGAACATGAAACCACCTGCCAGGGGCTTTAAATATAGCTGTTAATCCTAGACAGGGAAATTAGACATAATTCTCTCACCCACAGACTATGTAGGGGTAAATAGTGTGCACATGCACACGATTGGGTTCTGTGTCAACCATGCTCTAAGCATCCTTGATTTTTCCTCTGCTGCCCTAAGAGGCCTCATTTTGCTCCGGGCAGTAGGGTAGAGATAGCTACAGATGGCTAGAGAAANCACAGAACGTAGGCTGCTGACACTGTAGGGTTACGGGCAGAGCTTAAAATGTGAACACATACACTTCCCTCTAGGACCCTGGAAATCCCTACCCCCCGAGCACCAGGGCAAATCTACCCAGGTTGAGCGATAGTGTTCTGTTAAACTAGCTGGAAGAAGGGGTGTTTGTTTTGCCGATTATAGAGACTGCTGAGAGCCATAAAGATTTGAACGGCTACTACAGGTAATGGGAGGTCTGCCCAGTGTGCACCACTGTGCATCGCTGAGTAGACATCTGGGCTGCAGCCTGAGAGTGAATGTTTCTTGGGTCTGTCTGAGCAGCTGTGTGACGCTCTGTGCCCGTGCATAGCAGGTGGCAAAAGCAGTTTAGGAGATGGATAGAAGTTCAGGGCTGTTCCTATAAGGAGTCTGATACTTGGGGAGGCTTTTCAACCAGTTTTGAAAGCTAAGGGGTCCAGATGACAAGTTTCAAGTTAACTTAGACAACAGAGGGACTCGGCTTCAGAGGTCAGAGAGGATTTGAAATGTCTGGCAGTTCATGAGATGTGACATCAAGATGATGAGGTGGAAGGTGTAAGAGAGCACAGGATGACAGCTGCCAGTTTCGCTGGATTGCTGAGAATCCCCTGGGAGCCATTCTGCTGCCAGGGTCCAGAGTAGTAACATGGATTCCTCTTGTCTCCTCAATACTGGCAGCAAGTCTGCCTGCTTGGCTAGCCTCTGGGTGCCCACTGCCACAAACTCTGTCCACTTATGGGTGAGGAGATCTCACCCCACCCTAAACTCCATGTGGACCATCACATCATAAAGAGAGTAGGGGGACCCTTTGAGAGCTAAGGGGTTTCCTTGCAAGGACTATGCACAGGCTGGAGGGAGGGAGGGAGAGAGAGAGCGACAGAGAGAGAGATACAAAGATTAGAGTCCGACAATGTTTGTGTGGGTGTTGCGAAAATCCTTTCCCTGTGGAGAAATGTGAANGTCTACTCCTTCCTAAGGTCCAAATGACAAATCTAGGTATGATTCCACCCAAGTTCACCCTGTTGAACCAAAGAATATATCGGGCTCATTTACTGAGAATGGTTGAGAGGTTACTGATAGGAACATGGGTGACCCCAAAGCAGCCACACTGGCAGGTTTTAACCCAGCATGGATGCTGGCTTCCACATAACCCCCTTTCCTAGTGTTCCCCACTCTATACACTTTAACCCCTCTCCAAGCCCCCAAAGCCACTTGCAATTGAGGCAGAATTACACACAAACAGCTGAGAGAAGTGGCTGGATAGTCCCCTCCTTCTTGAAAGGAATGTCAACAGTAATGGTGACAGACTCCTGTGAAGACAGTGGCCATTCAGCTGAGAGAACAGCACCTCACAACAATAAGCTAAGCAAGACTATAACTATGCGAGTTTTANGGGTGTGGTAGTTTGAATGTAATCGGCCCCCATACGCTCATGGGGAGTGGCACTATTAGGAGATCTGGCCTCGTTGGAGGCCTACTCGTTGGAGTAGGTGCGGCTTTGTTGGAGGAAGTGTGCCACTGAGGGCAGGCTTTGAGGTCTCAGATGCTCAGGCTAAGCCCAGTGTGTCTCAGTCTCTTCCTGCTGCCTGTGGATCCAGATGTAGAACTCTTAGCTACCTCTCCAGCACATCTGCCTACATGCCACCATGCTTCCTGCCATGACAATAATGGACTAAACCTCTGAAGGTTATAAGCCAGGTATAAGCCAGCCCCAATTAAATATTTTCCTTTATAAGAGTTGCTGTGGCCACGGTTGTCGGGTTTCAACCCTGGAACAAATGGCTGAGGTCCCTATTTAATACATCAAAGCACACCTGGCCACCAGGTTCTCCCTGCATCCCTCAGTCCCTATCTGTTACTGGGCACTCCTGACTGGCATACCCTGCCCCCTAGCCTGAATGTCTCTAGCNGGGGGAGGGGACTGGGTTGCTTATTCCTATATAACCCAACCATTTTGTTTATCCACTTTCTTTGTATTTTTTTGGTCTCCTGGCTGCTGCACCTGGTTTCTCTCTCTCCCCTTTCCCTCTCTTCCTTCTCTCCCCACACAGCCCAGTTCAGGGTCATGTATACTTTGGATTTTCCCAGAGGCCCCTGCCTCTGGCTATGCTCTCTCATATATCTACAATAAACCTCTATCATACCTAGGAGCAGTCATATTTCCTTTCTTTTCTTTTTTATTTCTTAGGTAGTGGCTGCTAATTGGGATTGGTGGAGCAGAGAGCGTCCGTTTCCAAGGATAGACAGTTTGGGAATAATGACTCAACTCCAGAACTGCCTTATGGGAAAGGCTGAGGCCTCCAGTACAACTACACTCCACTGACAATCTTCCTCCACCGAGCCCTAGCNTTCCCCACCGTATGCACGGGTGAGAATCAGGGACACTCCCTGGGAAGCCCCCTGTAAACGGAGGCTTTTCTCTGTCCCACCCCGTCCTGTGGCTGTTTCTAAATAATGATTCAGAGGCTTATATTAATTATAAATGCTTGGCTGATCGCTCAGGCTTATTACTAGCTAGCTCTTACATTTAAATTAACCCATTTCTATTAATCTATGTATTGCCATGTGGCCCGTGGCTTACCAGTGCTCTGGCATCTTGCCTCTTGGGTGGCTTGAAGTATCTGCCCTAACTCCACCCTTCTTCATCTCCATCTTCAGTTTGAATGTCCCGCCTAACCTTATTCTGCCTCGCCATTGGCCAAACAGCTTTATTTATCAACCAATGAGAGCAACATATTTTCNCAGCATACAGAAACATATATCCCACAGCAGCCCCCTCCATGTAAAGCCCCCTCTCAGAGTCTGTACCTGAGGAACCTGGTCTTTTTCTCTCTTTCCCTTCCAGGTCCTTTTGCTCCTCATTGCCCACCCTATTGTCCATCCATTTTGGGTTTGGTGTTTGTTACCTTCACGGGGCTGTGAGAGAAAGAAGGAGAAAGAGCTACAGAGTTTGCCTCTATTACTCTCTTCAGAGTGCAACGATACTGAACGGACTTAGAAGCAGACTCACTGCATGCTAATTTTCTTTGGAAACACATCCAGCACCATCCCATGCCCCATATACATTGGTCCTCACACTAGGAGACATGACCCTGTTCTGCCTACTTCAAGAGTAAGGACATCCATTCCCACCTGCTCTTTCATCCTCCCACAGTCTGTGGACTTCAGAACTTCCTCTATCTTCTGTACCCCAAGGAACAAGCCCAGTTTCTGGCACATGGGTGACCAGATCTGACTTCTTACATACTTAAGGAACATAAATCATCATCATCATCATCATCATCATCATCATTATTATTATTATTACTCTAATAAAACTATGGGATGCACTTCATGATGAAGATGCTCCTGCAGGAATGAGGCTCTGGGTTGGCGTGGTAGATAGGAGCATCCAAAGTTGTCCATGTCCTGATCTCCGGAACCTGTGAAATGGGTGATAGCATAGGAGAGGGGAATTAAAGTTGTCAGTCAACTCAAAATAAGAAGCATGTCCTATATCACCTGAGTCAGGTCAAGGTGATCAGAAAGACACTTAAAGTAGAAAAAGAAGCCAAGCCACAGGAAGATTATGTGGAAGAAAGACACTGCGAGACAGTGTTGCTGACTTTGAAGATGAAGGAAGGAGTCATGCCCCATGGATGTAGGAGGCCTCTGCAAACTGGAAAGAGCACAAAATCCAGTTTCTCCTCAAGCCTCCAGAAATAGCCATAAGCCTACTCATGCTTTGATTCTAGTGCAGTGACACTCATTTCATGCTCCTATCCTACACAGCTGTGAGGTAATAAATCAGGGCTGCCTGAGCTGAGGACTTTGTGGTAACTTGTTCCAGCAGCAATAGGGAAGGTGTACAGCAGGGTAACTCAGCTCCACACAGTAACTCCTGGTGGGCTGCTGAAGAGATGCTAAAACTGCCGATGTCTTGAACCCAAGAACCCCTCAGCTGCTGTGCTTGAAGTCACCCCTGGCTGCCATCATGAATGCAGAGTGATACCCTTTGAGCCACATTCACGTGGGGCTCAGAGGCTAGAGACACCATGGGATTCAGGGATCCTGGGAAAGCATCCAAAACCTGTAAGAGGTCCAGTTATCACCAATATGGCAGCAATGTCCAAAATAAAATAAAATGAAAAAATACCAGTATACTGTCCAAATCTTCTCCCTGCCAATTCTCTCTCATCCAGGGATCAAAAATGAGACCATCCCTGTATCATGTCAGCTTAGTTACTGGAAAAAAAAAAAAGAGGTTAAAAGTATTGAAGCTGATTATATCTGGTCCAATATCGTTGGCAATGAATAGTCCCTGGCGTTGAGTCTGTTACATATTCAATAAACGTGTTTACCAGCATGACTTTCTTTGTGATGTAAATAAATTCAACAGTCCTGTGATACTCATGTGAGTTTAGATNACAANCNAAGCCAAGATCATTATGCCAAGAACCGAGGAAGTAAAAATCAGGAATTAGAGAAATATCCTAACACACACGCGTGGAAATGNCATAATGAAAGCTGTGGCTGTGCGCTGACTTAAGAATTAGTAATAAAAATGAACAAGCGAGTGGTGCTTTCTCCCTGGTGACCCTTGGCATGCTCTCTGAGTTGGAAGCATAATGAAAAGATTAGCTGCAACGTTCCTAACAAAGCTTCGTATTCAAAACTGACAGCTGAAAGCAGCACCACTTGTTTGCTGTTCCGTCTCTTGTAGTCGAGGCCTGTCAAAAGTCAAAAGCAGTTTGGTCATGGTCGAGAGGGAATAGACTGAAATGCCACTGGGGGAAATCTGTTCTGGACCTTTCTTAAGCAGTTGGCAGCTAAAGGGGAGAAAATATTGTGTGGTTGTTTGACACTTTTTTAATTAAAAAAAAATTTTTTTTGAGACATGGATCCAAGGCTGTTTTTGTACTACTTTGAACTCTTTATGTAACCTAAGATGGCCCTGAACTTCATCCTCCTGTCTCCACCTCCTGAGTGCTAGGATTATAGCCATGTACCATCATGCCTGGCATATGCATGGGCATGACTTCTGCATGCTAGGCAAATACTCTACCAAGTGAGCTACAGTTCTAGCAGGTGGTTGTTTTAGAGGCCGAATGTGAACCACTTCAAATACTGTCCCAGTGGAAGGGATTAAAATAAGAACTTNAAATTTCATCAAANGACCCTAAGGTAGATTGGCAAGGATCAGTCACAAAGTCNTGATTCTGGTCTGTAACATGTTCAAGTAGTTTAATACGGAGGCTCTGAGGCAAGAGGACTTTTAGGACATTGGCAGGGGTTGCCTCCATCATGATATGGGACAATATTACCAAATGAATAAAAATTTTAGATGCCCTCATTGTTTAATCCATTCTCTCCATCCTTCTTCTACCTAACCCTCAAGAAGTGTCCACCTTACTGGACCTGGTAGTGCAGGCCGGTGATTCCAATTAGTAATAGGGCTGGGGCAAGAGGAATGAGTTCAAAGCCAGCTTGGGAAACTTAGCAAGATCTTGTCTTAAAACGAAAAGTTTAAAAAAACAAACAAAATGGAGGTGCCGTGNGGTTATANCTTAGCATTCTTACTGACTAGCCCTTGCCAGGGAGTTCTCTGTAAAAACACTTCTGTGAGGATGGAAACATCTCGTTGATGCTAATACGTAGCCTCTAGCCACACCACAGCCACTGAGCATCTGAAATAAGACCAGTGAGAATGAGAAATGTAATGTCAAATTTTATTTAGTGTGTATTTAGTTAAAGCTAACTGAGGTTAGTGGTTGCCATATTGGACAGTACAGTGAGGGAAAAACATGACATACTTGAATGTACCTGGGTTTACCAAGAAATGTTTTTAAAGATAAACCACTTGAAGTGAAAAATCTACACCTTCTCTAATTATTAGCATGTTAAANATTGTTTTATTTATTTATTGTACTTCCCTACAGCACATCTCCCCTGCCCATTATTTTGTTTGATGATTAGTTTTGATAATAACAATATATAAATGATATCTAAAAATCTAGACAACTGGTATTTTTATTTTACAGAAGTCATGGTGATTTTAATCGCCACAAAAGACAAAGACTATTATTATTATTATTATTATTATTATTATTATTATTATTAGAGTCAGGGTCTCTTTCTGTAGGCCTTGCTGTCCTGGAACTCATTGTGTAGACCAGAGTGGCCTCCATTCACAATTCACAGAGATTGTGTGCCTCTGCCTCCTCAGTGCTAGGATTAAAGGCATGCATCACCATGTCCTGGCCAACTTAAAGACTTTTAAGAAAGTCTATGTGACACAGATGAANGAGGTTATGCCACTTTTTTAAAGTAGTTTGAGATGGAATGAATCTTGGGCAAATCTGAATACCCACCCCCACCCTGTCCTCACCCTCTGAGCAGAAAACTTACTTTATATTCCAAGGCCTGAGAACAGACTCCTGTTGCTCAGTGNTCCGCCNTCACTGACTCNGGAGGCAATGACCCTGCCCTTTCACCCTGTGGCAATTCTGTCAGCCAGGCTCCTGGATCCCTGCTTTCTGCCTGGGAGTTCTTCTTCCTTCAAATCCTTCTGTGTCTTCCTTTTCAGTCCATGCCAGAAGCATTCTGCTGGAATTGCATTCTTGGAATCCTTGTCAAGCTGTGGAGTCTGAGCCATCAGAGTCTCCCACATAGCTTTCCTGAATGACCACATTTCTGTTCTGGCTTCTGCTAAGGTTGATTGGCTCTGAGTCACACCTTAATCTTTTCAGCAAACAGCTTTCTAACCACGTAGCTTTCTGCTCTCACAACAGGATATCTGGAAAGTCTGAAATTTTTCCGGAACAGCAACTGCTTAATCCTTTCTTTCCCTTAACAGTTCGTTCCTTAATTTGTCACTTTTGTCATTCGTTTTCCAATAATGAGCAAAGAAAAATCAGGTGGTACCTTCTATTCTTTACTTGGCTATTTCCTCTTACATAGCATGCTCTCCCCTGAGTGCAGGAACTAATTTCACAGTTTTCTGCCGCTTTGTAAGAAGAAATGATTTTCCTCNGCACCCAAAAGCATGTTCATCATTTCCTTCTAAGACTTCATCAAGAACCTTCAATACTCATCTTCCTGCCCCACCATTCCTCCAAGGGAATCCAGGCTCTCTCTATCACAAACTTCAAAATTCTACTGAATAT
>LZPO01116997.1:342613-355339 GCA_001675575.1 Neotoma lepida | reverse complement strand
TTATCCATACACTCACTGGAAAATTTCTTTCTTTCCTTTGTGCTGGATGTTAAACCAAGGGCCTCACACCTACTAGGCAAGGGTCTACCATTGGGCTACTCTCTCAGCCCAAGAAATANACGTCTTTCTCAAGATGCCTTTCCCCTGTTTGAGTGTTTCCAGTTGTTGGTCATGGTTAAGCTAGCTCTAAGGCAGCTTTTCAATATCAAGTTAGCATTTAATCCTGTATTTCAAGAAGAGACTGTAATGTAAAGTTCTAATGGCAGGCTTGCTATCCCACTCTGTTGGGATATCTCCTTGTATTCTTTGTCTCTATCTGTGAGTAGTGGTTACCACATGGAGCTGTTATGGGAATTGGAGATCAAACCCAGGGCTTTTACTGGTTTTACCAGTGCCCATATAGAGCAGCTCACAACTGCCTATAACAGCAGCAATAGATAACTGATGCCTCTGGCTTATCTGGGCAACCAAACTCACATGCGTATACCCATACAAATCGACATGATTAAAAATAATAAAATAAATATTAAAAATAAACAATCTGCCTTGCAGTATACCATAACTATTAGGGACAACTATTCTGAAGTTAAAAAGACAGTCACCTCAATCTACAATGGGCATGGTAGAGCATGCTTGGAACCCCAGCATTTTTGGTTGTGAGCCTAGCCTTTAACGGCTGAGCCATCTCTCCAGCCCNGAACCCCAGCATTTTTGGTTGTGAGCCTAGCCTTTAAGGGCTGAGCCATCTCTCCAGCCCGGAACCCCAGCATTTGGAAGCTGGAGCAGAAGGATCTCAAGTTTGAGGTCAGGCTGAGCTACGCAGAGAGACCCTTTTTTGAAAAGCAATAGTGAGTTCCAGGACATCTGGAGACCCTATCTCAAAAATTAAATAAATAGCTAGGGGGGGGCGTGCATAACCAACCAGGAGTCACTCCGTACTTTCCAGGCCTGAGCCAGCAGAGGACACAGATGGCTCCCCACCAAGACCTCTTGGTCTGGGGGCTACACAATCATCATGAGCCCCTCCATCCCAAGCTCTGCTCATGGGTTCTAGGCCTGGGCACATGAGAGAGAAAAGCAACAGCTGCTTGCCGTGTCTGGTGGCAGCGGGTGGGCAGGACTCAACCAAGTGCCACCTATGACTCAACCAGGAGCCCTGACACTGGGCGATGGGGCACCATCATGGTGAGTGAGTATAGGGGGTGGGAAGGGAAGAGAGAGAGAGAGAGAGAGAGAGAGAGAGAGAGAGAGAGAGGCAGAGGCAACACAGCTCATGGGCTGGGGAGAGAGGCAGTTCAGGAGAGGTGAGGGCGGTGAGAAATGGGCTGATGGGAATGGCCTGCTGGCCACCTGAGTTCAAGGAGACGTCTGGGCCTGAGCTATTGCCAAGGGCCAGGTCTTGGTCCAAGGCCTTAAAGCAGCCAAGGGGTTCTGTGTTGATGTCTGTGGCTCCTGTTGCCACCGAGAGCCGTACAGGAGCCTGTAGTCTGGGCTACCACCTGGGGCCATGTTGGTGTCCGAGGGCCATGCTGCTGTGGGGGTCATGCCAATCCAGGTGGCTGACACTGCCACTTGAAGCCATGGTGACATCCAGGCCTGGGCCTGGGCTACTGCTGAGGACCATGTCTGGGTCCATGGTCCTGCCACAGCCAGGGTTTGTGTTGATGTCCTTGGCCCATGTTGTAGTGGGCAGCAGTTCCAGCTTTGACCTGGAAGCACAGCCCCTAATGAGGCTTCCGGTAACTGCCATGCCTACCTAGGACCTCCCCCTGGGGCAGGCCGAGATGGGAGCATTTAAGACCAGAGATCCATTGTGCCAGCCCTCTTGGTTCCTGGATCCTAGATGCTGGATGGTAGACCGGGTGGAGTTCTCCAGAGAACACCNCTGGACTGCACCTCACCTCTCCTGGACCCTGTGACCAACGTCTTTACTTGCTCTAAGTTGCCCTAAATAAACTTTCTGTTAACTACGTGGAGTTGCCTTAATAATTTCCCCCTATACCATGTTGCCACCAAAAGCCACATAGATGCTCAGGGTCTAGGTGTCATATTGGTGTCCAAGGGCCATGCTGCCATGGGGGCCATGTTGATCTGGGTGACCTGCACTGCCACCTTGGGCCATGGTGACATCTGGGCCCAAGCTGCTCCCTAAGACCATGTCTGGGTCCATGGTCCTGCTGCAGTNGGGGTCTGTGTTGATGTCTGTGGCCCATGTTACCAGCAAAGACCACATGGATGCCCGAGGTCTAGACGGCAACCTGTGACCATCAGGGTTTCTGAGAGCCTTGCCACTATTGGGGCCATGCTGATCTGAGTGCCCTTCGCTGTCACCCAGGGCCATGGTGTCCTCTGGGCCAGGGCTGCTGCCAAGGGCCATGTCTGTGTCCATGGCCTTACAGCAGCCTAGGTCTTGGTTGATGTCCGTGGCTCCTGTTACTACTGAGGGCCATGCGGATGACTGGGGTCTGGTCAGCCACCTGAGATCATGCTGGGTGTGAAGACCAGGCCACTGCCAGGGCCATACTGATCAGGGTGGCCTATGCTGCCACCTAGAGCCATGGAGGAGTCCAGGCCTTGGCCGCTGCCTAGGGACATGTCTGGATCTATGATCCTGCAGTGGTCAGAGTCTGGTGTGATGTCCATGACTCCTGTTACCACTGAGGGTTGTGCAAATGCCCAGGGTCTTGTCAGCCACCTGAGACCATGTTGGTGTCTGAGGGCCATGTTGATGCTAGGGCCATACTGATCTGGGTGGCCTGTGCTGCCACTGGGCCATTGTAGCATCCAGGCCCAAGCTGCTACAGAGAGCCCCATCTGGATCCATGATCCTGCTGCAGCTGGGATCTATGATGATGCCCATGGCCCATGTTAGCACAGGGGCTCATTGGAACCATGCCATGCTGAGCCAGATCTGCCCTTCACTGGCCCTCCCTGGGATAGCTGGCCCTGCCCNTCACTGGATATTACAGCAGGGAGAGCTGGCCTGACCCCTCGGGGGAGAGCTGACCCCACCAAAACTTGGGAAAGATGGCCCCACTCCTCACCACAGGCGTGCACCTCACTGGGCAGCACATTAGAGCCGACTCTGTTGTTGGGGGGTGGGGGCACAGGTGAGCCATCCCTGAGGGTGTGAGAGCAGGAGAGCTGACCCTGCCCCCATACCCCTACAGCAATAGAAAGGGAGTGATGGGGACTATGGGGGTCCTGCCCCTCGCTAATCCCCTNCCAGGGTCCAGGAAGAATCTACAACCAGCTGATAATTTAATCTTTGACGGTATGATATGAATCTACGTACACAAAAATCTTTAGTCCATACACTTTATCCTTCTGAGGCAGTTCTTTCTCTGCACAGCTTCTATTCTGCTCTCATGCCTAGCTCCTTTCTTGCCTGATTTCTCTCTACATTTATCTGCTGNCCCCTCTAAGTTCTGTCTTAATTCTCTCATCTTAGTTCTGCCCCATCCAGGTTCTCATCCATCTAGTTCTTTCCCATCTTAGCTCCTCTCCTGTCTCCTTCTTCCTCCTCTTGTTCNTCCCCATCTGGCTCTTCCTCATCTTCCATCTCGTTCCTCTAGTTCTCTCNTCTAGCCCTNCAATCTAGCTCTTCCCCACCTCAGTTCNTTCCTCTCCAGCTCTTACCCATCTNGTTCTTCCATTCTCCTTTCTNTTCTCTGTCTCNTCCTTCTCTGAAAATAAAACTGCCTTTTATCCCTTTGACCCTTATCTCTCCAAGCNATCTCTACTCNCACCATTTCTGGCAAGTGTGCTCGGTCGCTAGGCAACTTGGCTAGGCAACTTCCATCACAGCTAGATGTACCTGTGAGTTGGAACCCTTTAGTTCTGAGTTAATTGTTAAGGGTGGATCTAAAACTAGAGATAAGACTTTGGAAAGGAGAAAGTTAAGCTTAATTAGCACATCCACCAGGCCTTCTCAAACAGATAGTCTGGATGCTTAAGTCTGTGCTTAGAGAGTACAGAGGTATCTCTGATAAGATACTTTCCTCCATCCAGGGATGGTCCTGGTCAGATGCTGCTAATGACGATAATTACAGAAAGGCCTGAAATTAGGGATCCTGGCTGCATTACTGCTCAGAAGATTATCTAAATATTCCTTTAGTAGAGGGGAAATAGTGCCCAGTGAATGATGGAAAAGCTACAATAGCACACGAGAAATTCATAGTGGGAAACGGCTAATAATCAAAAGTCAATATCACCAAGACTCTTTGAGCCTCAGTTTGACCTCTGGAAGGCCCTTGGCTTCTCCCAAGTATAGCTTGTCATAATCAGCTGAAATCCCACTTCATATATTTTTGCGGCTTGCAGCAAGGGAGGGCCCTGTACCTTACCCAGGCAAAACAGTAGAGCTGGCATTGGTGGTGTGAGTGTGGGTGAACTGGATCTAAGGACCCGAGAGCAGAATTGGCCCTGCTCCTCGCTGCGGGNTACATTGGGTGAATTAGCCGAGGCGGTGCTGGAGGAGAGCTTGTCCTGGTAATGATGATAAGNACCAGAACCAGGNNNANGANTTGGCCCACCCCAATATCTACCCCAGCTATGAACTATTGGAGCATGTGAAGGGGACAAACCTATGGACCCAAAGCTGCAGGATCACCGTGACACAGGACAACAATAGGATATCCAAGAGGAGCCCCAGGGAGAGCCCGTTACCGGTGGTGTAGCAGAAACCAGAGACCTCAAACCCAACAATGACCCTTGGCAATGACCATTTGCAAGTAAAGATGAGTGGACTAAAGGGTGAACTGTGTGACTCAATGGGCCACAGGGCAAGACTCTTCTCCCTTTGTTTTTGTTTTGTTTTGTTTAGTTTTGGGTTCTCCTTTTAAACTTTGTTTTGCTTTGCGGGGGAGGTTGGAAGGGCAGAGGGCAGATACGAGAGGACGGGAAGAAAAGAGGAGGTCAGAATGCATGATGTGAAATCCACAAAGAATCAATAGAAGTTAAACACAAATAAACAAATAATATGCCAAAAGTCCAAATAACAATAAAAAGTGACAACCTCCTCATCCTTCCTACCTCTTTCTCATTTCAACAGAAACTCCGCAAAAAGTAATAGCAGAGTTCAAGTTGCTTCTTCCACCCGCTAATGAATCACAATGCAAATTCCCTGGTAGTTCATGGGAGGGCAGGGATGACTCCAGAAAGCTGGCAGGCTTCCTAGTGCCCAGTAATGCAATTTAGTTTAAAATATAGGTGTTTATGTATAATGACATTATTTGGACCACAGAAGTTCCTTAAACTATGCTCTGCTTAGTGAATGTCTCTCCATGTCATCTGCTGACTTGTCTCTTGGCCAGGCCTTGCTGTTTTTAGTGAGGGAGTGAGGCATTGCATTCACTGCTCTTGGCACGGACTCCTGTCCATTAGCTCATTTTATCCTCACATCAACCTGGTAAAGTCGGGAACTGGCAGTTTTCTACTCTTACCTTACAGTCCTGTTAATTGTTATGCTTACAATACGGCTATTTATGTTTGATACCCAAACCAGAACCTACTTTGGGGGCCACTTAAGCTGTAAATGTGCATTTCTTCCTTCTGAACACTATGTTTCTATGCTGAGATGAAAAAAACAAAACAGACAAAAAAAACAAACCAAAAGAACAGCAATAAAGACAACAAAAATATAAAACACAACAAGAGCCCTTTGAGTTCAGACCTAACTTTGTCATTGTCATCTAAAAGCTGTCCCTTCCTCACACCTTCTCAGAAGATGATCTATATATAACCTGAGTCCATCAAGTATTGGTTCTGGAGGAGGAGACAGAGCATATAACAGGCAAAGTAGCTTCCAGAGGGATAAAAAGCACTGAGGGGGACCCACAGATGTCAGCTTGGTGACCACAGGCCCTTTAGAAAGAGCAGTTCATGCCACGTGCTAGGATGTCGTGAGAGTTGGGGGTCAAGATCCTGGCCTTGAGAGTCAAGCCTGGACCAAGTGTTTTACTTCTCTTGTTCCAGTCCCTCTATAAAAGCTAAGGTTTTTTTTTTTTGCTTTTGCAAATGTCAGCTGCCCTCTAGGAGAATGGTCAGTGCTAGTATTGTAATGTAAATCTAATATGAGCAGATCATTCACAGCAATACAGAATTAACCATCAAGGAAAAGATTGGTGAACTTGACTTAATTAAAGTTAAAAAAAAGTTTCCTAACTATGAGATGTCGTTAGCTGTGTGGAAGGAAAGCCCAACACATTTTTTTTTTCCAGCAATGCCTGTGATGATAACTTCCCACCCGTAAAGCTCATTCAGCATGTTGCCACTGTTTCTTCCAAAGGCACAGTCCATGCGCATCACTGGAAGGGCTCACTGGGTGAGTCTTTGAGTCTTTGTGACTATTTTGACTGATGGCAATAGGACAGAGGCAGTGCTATGTAACTTCTGGGGCTACATGGCCAAAGATTATAGTTTTTAGCTCTCTTGGGCCACTTGCCTTGGAATTCAACCACCATATTATAAAGTGATACAGGCNAGGTCTAAAGAGATTACATATTAGTCAAGTATTTGCCTTGTAAGCACAAGGACCTGGGTTTGATGCCCATGATCAATGTTGATGATCCGCATTTAAAAAAACAAAAACAAAAACAGAAAAACAAGAAAACAAAACAAAAACCAGCATGGTGGTGTGTGTTTAAAATCCAGTACTGGAGTAGAATCAGACATATCCCTGGAGCCCACTGGCCAGCCAGCCTACTCTACTCGGAAAGCTCCAGGCCAATGAAAGACCCACTCTCAAAAGAGGATGCAGAGGGATGGAGAGTGGGTACCTGCTGAGGAGTAAAAGCCAATGTTGTCCTTGGGCCTCCTGTGCATATACACACATGCTTATGCCACACACCCACAGGTGCACCTTTACACAGACACACACCACCAACAACAACAGCAAACCAAAAAATTAAAAAGAAGAAAAGGAAGGAAGAAAAACACACAAATATCTGGAAAAATAGGAACTGAGGCTTCTGCCACTCAGCTCAGCTGACGGTACCAACTGGTCAGGTCCCTTGGGAGTAATGTTCCTGCCCTTGGTTTCTAGCTGATGAGGCCTGTGCAGAACAAGCGTTTACCATTGAACCTTCCTTAAAGTACACATGCATAAGCAAAATAAAGAGACAGCATTACTGTGAATAACAGCATTTGGGGCCATTCGTAATACAACAATCAATAATCAGAAAGTCCACAAGCACAGGTGCCTTGTGGCCATAACAAACCTAAACTATATGACAGTTGTTGGGGCTGAGGAGCAGGCAGAAGTGAAAAGCTGTCATGGAGGCCCAAAGGGACTTTGTGACTATTTTAGCCAATACANTATTTCATCAGAGAAATGCAAATTAAAACACATTTATAACCATAATGACTAGAATTCAGTTAATATTATCAACCACCATTGTGTGCAGGTCACATAAATGATCTCAGAATTGCTAGTAAATGTGTAAACTGGTAGAACCACTTTGGAAAACTTGTGTAGAATTTACTTATGTATACTAAACACACACTGCCCTATAATCCATGCAGTTTATATATATAGTCTAGGTACATATCTAAAAATGCCTACCCAAAAGATACAGAATAATGATCATTATCTTAGTTAGCTTTTTATTGCTATGATAGAATACCATGACCAAAAGCAACTTTGATAGCGAAGGGTTTGTTTGACTTACAATATTCAGATTACAGTCCATCAGAAAGAGAGGGCAGGAACTCAAGGCAGGAGCTGAAGCAGAGGTCATAGAGGAATGTGGCTTACTGGCTTGTTCCCCCATGGCTTACTCATCTTGCTTTCTTACAGCACCCAGGACCATCTGCTTACAGACAGCACTGCCCATAGTGAGCAAACTGTGAGCCAAAATAAATGCTCCATTAAGTAGTGGTTCTTTTTCATAGCAATAAGGAAAGTAACTAATACAAGTTCAAATGTCCTCAACATAATGGGTAGCAGCTATACTTGGATGCAGACCAAATTCTTTGCAGAATATTCCCATTCTCTAGTTTTTCTTTAAATTGTATATATAGATAGATGTTAGATAGATAGATAGATAGATAGATAGATAGATAGATAGATAATTTATAGACTATTTAAAGACTATTTATAGATGATTGATATTTATTATTTTTATTTTATATGTATAAACATTTTGCCTATGTGTATGCATGTGCACCATGTGCATGCCTAGTGCCTGTGGTGGCCAGAAGAGGGTGTCACCTCCTCTGGAACTGGAATTACAGAAGGTTGTGAGCTGCATGTGGGTGCTGAGAACTTACCNAGGTCCTCTGCAAAAGCAGCCAGTGCTCTTAACCACTGACCCATCTCTTGAGCTCCCAGTTCTCTGATTTTTTTTAAGGCAAAAGTGTTCTATCAACAAAAGTGATATGTCCAAGAGACCTGAAAAGATGAAAATAAAGTATTCATGGAGATAATTTGAGTCCTTCCAAATAGTCTTTCCCTGTTCATGTTTGAGATATTGACCTGTGTCTCTTAGTCAAACAGTCACTAGCTACTTGAATTTCCCACTACATTCTCACTGCAAATGCCTGGTCCTACCCATACTCTGCCTCTGCCCATCACTAGTACTAGAGGATCTTTTGAAAAACAAAAATCGGGGCTNGGATACATCTCANTGGGTAAAGTGTTTGTTGTACAAACATGAGGGTCCCAAAACCCACATAAAAGCTGGGCATGGTGGCACGTGCTGAGATGAGACAGGATAATACTGGAGGCTCACTGGTTAGNCAGCCTCATCCAAGGGGAGAACCTCAGGTTCAGTGAGAGACCCTATCCCCAAAAACGGCATAGAAATTGATAGAGGGTGATGGCCAGCATCTACTTCCAACTTCCACATGTGCATGCATAGATGAGTACACACACACACACACACATACAGAGAGAGAGAGAGAGAGAGAGAGAGAGAGAGAGAGTCATGAAATCTCAGATCTGATCATTTTCCTACTCTCCTCCTTCACCAATGCATCCCAGAAGCTCTCTTTCACCTTGTAGACAAATACCCAGTCCTTTGCTTGATCAGAAGGCCCTGCCTGATTTTGCTCCTCTCCATCCTTCCAACCTCACTGTGAGCCATGCTCCACAGCCAGAACCTACACTTGGGCCATACTGTACCTTCTCTTCCCACAGAGCCTTTGGACACCTAAATTGTCACTGGTATGTCTTTCTCTTTCCCTTCACNTCGTTAAATTCCACCCAAGTTCTATCTTCTTTAGATTTTACCCCAATCATTACTTACTTGTGAAGGCTTCTATAACCTCTCAGCACTCACTAGTTACACATTTTCCACTTGATGGTTTGCTTAGTAACCAGCCCAGNTGGCCTAAGATGTCACTGAGATGGTTGTCTGAGTGACAGACAGGGGGCACTTTATTCCTCACCACATCACCAGTACCTGGCTTAGTCTCCAACACAGGTGGGTGCTCAATGACAGTTATCTTTCTTTTTTTTTTAACTAACAAGAAAGATACAAATATGACTTAGGACTCAATACTCCCAATCATTGGCCCTATCCATAGTCTATAAAACCCTAACTGAAACTCCAGTCTAAGAGTGCTGTGACAAGATAGATTGTCATAGGTTGCAGACATTGCAATGCTGTCACAAAATCGCCCAGTGCCACTTGATATTGCTCTGCATCCTGGTAAGAAGTGACTCCAGTCACCATCGTTATATGCTGGCTTTTGCCTAATTGTGTATAATGATCACAGAGTCAGCATGCCCAATGCACCTTCCTTATGGCATAGCCTTCAATATCTAAAACAGAGATGAGGAAATTAAAGGAGTCTAATGGAGCCAAGAATCCATTTCAGAGATGACAGCCTCTGAGAAAACAGACAGTATTGATAGAAAGTTGAACAATANTGGGAGAGTATTTTCAACAGTGCTAGCATACAATGAACATACAGAAGGGCTGTCTATAATTTCTATNAGCATCACACAGATGAATGAATATTACAGTGACACATACTTGTGATCTCAGTACTCAAGAAGTTGAGGTTGGGGCATCGTGAGTTGAGGCTAACCTGGGCTATATATATACTATATATAACATCAAGCCCCTGACCAAAGGATAAAAGAAAAAATTAGGACACATTGGACACTGCCATCAAGTTACCCTTGGCTGCAAGTTTCCATTTAATTCAGAGATGAGAGGTGACTTGTGTTTGAGATCTGTCTGAAACCAAAGCAATGCACTGGCAATGACTGCTTGAATGACCTCTGAGAGTGATAGTCTATTTCCAAGATAAACTGTTCTTGTCGTTTGTCCCTGCCAACACGAAAAAGTTGGATGGCATTTCATTTCCCAAGCATAATGTCTCGAAGGAAGTCTCATATTAATGGCTCTAGCCCCAGGCTAGATAGACTTAAATTTGCCACATCCTAANTTGAGACCTAGAACTCTTCTTGAGTCGCCACCTTGCCGTTAGAATCTCAGAGACACATTTGTATGACAGCCTCAGTGTGTGGACTGTGAACTTGGGTAANNGATGGTTCTAATATGCTGCAGAACGCATTTCAGCCCCCACCCAATGCTGAAATACCAATCATGACTCAGGAATAGAAAGGGAAGGTGCCAGACATGGGTTAGCCTCACCTTCAGGACAGCACAGACTGCTCAGCCTGAGGAGGAGCTGTGTCACTCTGCTCATGATTTGGGAAAGGCACCACGGTGTGTCTCAATGTCTGCCAGGTGCTGAGAATTTGTTTTTCCTTTAAATTCCCATTCTAAAGATGTACATTCTTTTAAAAATCTAACATTCAGATGGTGCCTTTGATACCTCTAATGCTATAGCAGGGTCTGGGTCTTATATTTATAGCTATATTATAAATTGGTTGATAAGATTTTCTCCATACCCTAGCCAATACATCCCTTTCCATCATCAATTATTGATGAGAGACCCTTGGGAGCACTAATAGAGTGTAATCAATAATGGGGGAAAATGCTGAGCTACTGGATGTTCTCTGTTCAAAATACATGAGTCACTGAGTCACAGTTGCCCTCGGCAGTTTTCTACAATTTAGTGCCTGATTGAGGCTCCTCAATGTTACTCATAAGAATAAACTTGTGAGCCCAGAAAAAATATGTGCAATATTTGAGACTAAGCACAAAACTAAGNCTCCACCAGAAACGGTGTATACTCCAACCCATTGTCTAGAAAGGCAATGGATTCCTTCTAAATAAAAAAATAAATAAATGAAAAGTATTAATAACTTTAAATCATCTAATATCTACTAGAAGCCTGTTCAGAATCAGATGGATCTATGTTTAGATATACCTTATCAAATAGTAAGTGAAAAAGAGCATTACTTATATATATATACTCATTTTCCATGGTAAATTCTAAAATAACTCATTTCATTCAGATTAAAAACAGCTTCCCAGAGACTTAGGGAGTAACTAATTTAATGTAATTGTCATAAAGCCGAAAGTTTTATGGTTGAGGAGTCGGATGAATATTCTTCAGTTTTCTTGTTACAACAGAAATGGAAACAGAGTTTGTATCTATTTTTCAAATGCTCAAATCATGAAGAGACTTTTCAAACTATGATAAATCTCCGCTATGAATATTGATTTATTAATATATTCCAATCTAGATACNGTGGGGACCTTTGATTGTACTGTGCTAACCACATTAAGACTGAAACTTTTCCAGTAGATGATTACGAGCTAGATTCCAGAAAAAATATTTTTAAGCAANTCTTTGCATTTGTATTTGAGTTTTAATAATTTCCCTGCAACAGGTCACACATTGCACGTCGAACGTGGCCAGTATTTGTGGATTGGCTAACGCTAAGTAATCATTTTACACTGGTGTGGACATTCCGCGCCGTGTCTAGACATCTGCTTATTCAACTAGAACTTGGGGCTTCTTGGGCTTATCTCAGATCTTGGACTCTCTGCTTACTCCTGGATGAANCACTGTCAATCCCCAGAGGCACTTCCCAGTTTCTCAAATGGGATGAAAACCTGCCAACTTGTCCATCTTCTGCTCTCTACAGCTCCTAGTGGCGGACAAGAATATCCCCACGGATTCTGATGAGGTCTAAACAGATGACGTCCACACTCTCCCAGGAAAAATGCTGTGTCAATGATGCAAGATATCTATTATATCTATTATAGCTAGAGAGCCTTATAAAGGTGGCAAACAAGACAAGAGTGCAAATGATTAATAAAGGTCACATGTTCAGTATCACCATGGTTTTTGTGACTGTAAAGGTAATGTGTTTTTAGTTAACACACATTACATAAAATAATTAAAATGAAGATGAGACAGTAAAAATTCATACTATAACATCTCCACACAAAAACATCCAGAATACATTTCTGATGGATTGTTTATCCCCTTTCCTTCTGCAAGAATACTTACAATTACCCATTGGTTGTCTAACATTATGGTCATTTCATTAAATGAATTGATATAAATATTCATAATGGATTTTCTTATGTATAAGAAATGTAGCAAAGCCCCCATGAGAAAACTTCTGTAGTGTTTCACACTGATGGAAACACACGTAACTTGGGTTCCTAATCAACTTTTACTTTCTTCTTTATCCCCTGGTCAAGCTGAACACACACACACACACACACATACACACACACACACACACATACACACACATACATACACACACACAAACACACACACAAACACACACACACACAAACACACACACAAACACACACACATACACACACATACACACACACATAC
>LZPO01116997.1:305772-321753 GCA_001675575.1 Neotoma lepida | reverse complement strand
ACCTTAGTAAAGGGCAGGAGACATACCTGGGGAACTAAAATCCGTGAGAAATTATTTATTTCTTTTCTCTCTTCTCTCACTAAGCCAGTAGATGGTGTTCTCGAAGTCTGGCCCAATGNCTACCCACATCAGAATCTCCTGATGACTGGTAAATATCCATCCCACATGTGTCCCAACAAAACGTCTGGGATAGGCACAAGAATCTACACGTTTAACTTGACTTCAGCCAGGTTCTTACGCCCACCAGGTGCAGCCTCCNTTNATGAGTGGNTCATTTGTTTACCTGTTACAATCACTTTTTTGTTTTGTAGACATATGTTCCNTAATGTTTTAACTGGGGGGAGGGGGNANAAATGTTCATACAAATGAAGAAATGCTAGATCTGTGTGTGAGTTTTCNCTCNCGGATTTTTGTCTTTTCTGTTATCTTTGAAGTATTGGGCAGGATTATTGTTCCTGATTTGCAGAGACACAGTAGGTCTGAGGTGGTAACNGATGAGGTGTTCTCCTTTAGTGTTTGTGAAGAGCTAAGATTTAAACTGAGCCCTTCTCACNTAGAGACCAAGGCCCTTTATTCTCACCTGGTGATCTTGGGCTATTAGAATATGTATTTGTCTGCAGATTTAAAAATGCCTTATTCTGAGTGTCTCATTCACTGTTAAAATATAAATACCTGTCTCATCTTCATCTGTATTTGACCACAAAGAGAACATAACAAAGCTCATGTCTTTGCAACCAAGAACAATTACCTCACTGAATCAAAATCTTTTCATTGCAACCACATGGAAATG
This sequence comes from Neotoma lepida, assembly GCA_001675575.1. Lineage (NCBI taxonomy): Eukaryota > Metazoa > Chordata > Mammalia > Rodentia > Cricetidae > Neotoma > Neotoma lepida. The sequence continues at coordinate 320,963 of LZPO01116997.1, read as the reverse complement.
TGATATAGACTTGCAGAGTGTAAGCCAGCCTTATGGGTCAATTCAATACAAATTCATCTAATGATAGATGTATTAGATAACAGGACAGGACACAAATACAAAATGAGCAAACATTGGGGCAACCTTAAGGTTAGGGAGCATTTGGGCATATTTGAGAATACAAGCCTAGAAGAGGCAGAAGGGCAAAGTCCTGGAACGTGAGAGTCCTTAAAGTGGAAGAAGGTAAAGGTATTTTTGATCAGGGTCTCATAGCATTGGAAGCACCTNGATATACTCCGAAGATGGAGTGCATTACAGGCCTGCAGTTTTCAACTGTGCCCTTACAGATCATCATTAGTTTGTTTTAAACATGTTTACANCCAACTTGAAAGGCTAATGTTGTTTTGGATTAGGCTTTCCAAACTTGTTTTATAGAAGNGTTTCTGATAGATGGCTCCCCCACTGCCAAAGAAACTACACAGGAAGTTGCAGACAGATGGCAGTGACAGAAGCTCTGGGGAGCACATAACGATATTCCATATGGCACACCGTGCGAGGCTTGTGAAAGTGCTTCCGACTTCCAGAAACGGATTAGCCTGCAGTCATGGAGAAACGAAACCTCCTTTTGTGACCTTCACTGCAGGCCAGGAGTCCGTTCCACACCAGACCCAACACAGCAGAACAGGTACCATAGAAATGGGCAGAAACCCTCCAAGAAAAATGAGCTGCAAACCAAGCAACCAGCTGCAGAGACCTGAGGCCTTAGCAGACGCTGCAGCTTCGCCTTCGAGTCAACTACTGATTGGAGGGTGTGTGGCTTCTATATAAAGACAGTTGGAAGTTTAACNTGAGAGTAACGCATAACTAGGGGTGAGAGAGTCTGTAGCACCAGGGCAGATAAGATCCACTGCCCANGAGCNCACGAATAGGTTTTGCATTTTCAATGGATGGAAACGTATCAAAAGAAGAAAAAGATGTCACAGCACATCAATGTGTTACAAAATTCAAGGTTCTGCCAGGAAGTCCNAGAGAGTCCCAGAATGCCCAGTAATGTTCCTTGGGAACACCACCATGCTTGTTTGCTTCTGTTTGTCTGCAGAGGCTGTTGTGTGTCGGCAGCAGAGTTGAATAATTGTAACACAGCCAGCCTGATGTGTGCACCTGTTATTTGTAGTAATGCTTTGCTGGGCCTTGTTCNAGCTCAGCTTCAGTGATGTAATCANGAGAAGCAGAGGCCGGCCACCCGGGGCTATCCTAGCTAACTTTCTATTGCTCTGTTAGAGATCATGACCAAAATCAACNTGGGGAAGAAAAGGTTTATTCAGCTTGCGTGTCATGATCACAGTCTGTCATTGAGGGATGCCGAGGCAGGAACATACGCAGGGCAAGAGCTGAACCAGATGTGAGGAATGCTNACTCGGCTTGCTTTTGGTTGGCTTTGGTGCTGGGAGCCAAAACCTGTATTGGTTATAATTAAGCTATCTCAGCTCAGGTAATCTTCAGTCTCTGTTTCCTGAGTAACAGGAATGGCCTGGTACTTAAGCAATGGCCTGGTACTTCCTTATCTTTTGTCAGTTAGGGACATCGGCTATCCTGACTTTCCTGAGAAAACATCTTGCAGTCAGGTTACCTAGCAACCTAATTGCCCTGACCCACACCCCCAAGCACAAGCTCCCACTATATAATCAATTGGTGAAAAAATAAACTTTGCAGCTTGATCAGAATCCTATCTTGTTGTCATTCTTNGTGTCTCTTGTCCCTTTCATTCGCNGTTCCCCCTTCTAGGGTCTCCGTTGAAGACCCCACTGGCCNGGGCACTTTGGTGTGTATTTTGTTTTGTTTTGCTATAGTCCAGGACCATCTGCCCAGTGGTAGCACCACCCACATCAACCATTAATCAAGAAAATGCCCATAGACTTGCCTACAGGCCAATCTGATGGAGGCATTTTCTCAATTGAGGTTCACTGCTCCTCGATGGCCCTAGCTTGTGTCAAGTTAATAAAAATAATAATAAAAAAAAAAACTTAACCAGTACAGAAGTTTTCACAGGAAAAGAACTTCCTTAGCACTAAGGACTGTGCCCTTACAGCAAGGGCTTGTTCTGACTTGGTTGGAGTTCCTCAGAATGTGAGGTTGCCATGACATGTGTGTGATTATCTGTCTTCCCCATTGGATGGTAACTTTTGTCAGGACAAAGACTGAGCTTGCTGTGGTCGTGTTTACGGTTGTCGACACCCTCCTCACTACCTCTTTGGCTCTTATTCAATGCTCCTCCAGCGCTGATCCACCCACTCCATTTCAGAGCCTGGGTTTGAACAACAGAGGACAAGTCATAGGTCCCAATTTCCTGTGAAGGGGTAAGAGCACAGATGTTGTCACTAGGAGGTATGACTCTCTACCAATGAGAAACAAGAGANAGGTGAGTAAAGCGGGTAAATGTAGGCGGAGTTTTCCTGTATTGGCAGCCACTCCCAAATAATCACTCAGAAACTTAATATTCATTGTAAATGCTCAGCCAATAGCTTAGGCTTANTACTAGCTAACTCTTACATTTAAATTAACCCCTNTCTTATCTATGCTTTGCCAAGTGGCTTGGTACCTTTTCTCAGTACAGCATGTTCATCTTGCTTCTCTCTGTGTCTGTTCAAGANTCCAGACTCCGCTTCTCCTTCTCTGCATTCTCAATTTGGCNCGCCCACTAANCTTATTCTGTTTGGCTATTGCCCAGTCAGATTCTTTGTTAACCAATGATAGCAAAACATATTCATAGCGTACAGAAGGATTATTCCACAAGAGGTAAGTTTTGCTCTTCTCCCTCTTCCATAAACTTCCATAAACAGGNCTACTCACCCTTCTGAGTTTTCACTCAGCCTCTTTGCAACCTNCGGATCTGCTTAGCACCACAGCACACCACACACCTCTCTTCTGGACTCCCTTTCATCTCATCATCACGACCCTGGGCTTGTACCTCTGAGCAGCTTCACTAACTACATGAACTGATCAATGGTTGCCTAGTTTCTCCTTTGTGTAGATGCAAAAACACACCTGGCCAATCCTCTATTGCTGGACATGAAGGTCATCTCTAATTTTTTTCCANGCATGAATATTTAAAATACTAATGAGTTTGAGGTTGCTCTTATCTGTCACCTCTTATCTGGTGGTATCACATTGCTGCAGAACTATTATTTTTATCCTTAAAAAAAGAAGACATAAGCATCTTTTAGGCCTCTGGCATGTGGTCTTCCTCGGAGATTCATTTTCTGCCACTCATTTTCAAAGCTCATGAGCTGGTATTTCAGAACTATGTGTATGTAATTCCCAGGGCTCACTAAAACCTCCCTGCCTTTGCACACACTGCAACCTCTACCTGAAATGCCTTCCCAGCACTGGCTGCCAAACAACTCCCATTTGCCCTCCAGCCAGTGTCTACGTACCTTCCAGCACGATTCCAGCACGATGCTCCAATCCTCTTGCAGGCAGGGCCTCTTTCTCTGTGAGTTACCTCTGCTCTGAAGATACGGCTGCTGCAGCGGTTACCATGCGGTGTATTCACACTGGCTTGCACTTCTGTCCCCCTATTCATTTGTTATTTCCCTGAAGATATATATTTTACAGTAATAGTATATTTTACCCCACTCCAAGATTATTAACAGGCACCTAAAACATCAATAGCATGGTTGTCTTTAGAGCAGTGGTTCTCAACCTTCCTAATGCTGTGACCCTTCACTACAGTACTTTGTGTTGTGGTGACCCCCAACCATAAAATTATTTTCATTGCTACTTCATAACTGTAATTTTGCTATTGTGATGAATCATATCTGATATGACACTTCAAAGGGGTCNCGACACACAGATTGAGAACCACTGCTTTAGGGATGCCAGCATTCATCCAGCTTAACTGCATTCAATACCCATTTGTGAATGGCTAAAAATTTTGTATACCGGGCTGGAGAGATGGCTCAGAGGTTAAGAGCACTGACTATTCTTCCAGAGGTCCTGAGTTCAATTCCCAGCAACCACATGGTGGCTCACAGCCATCTGTAATGAGATCTGGCGCCCTCTTCTGTATACATGATAAATAAATCTTTAAAAAAAAAAGATTTTGTATACCAGAAAATAGTTTACCTTATAAATCTCAGAAGAGAGCATGAGTTTTTAAGAGGAGGATGGCTTGCAGGGTTGAGACAGGCCCAAGTTTGCACTGCTGCTCACTAACTCACTGTCTTGTGTGANTTTCTGAACTTCAGTGTTCCCTTTGGNCCAGTGGCCGTGAGAATTCTGACCTCATGAGGCTGGCTGGATTAACTGAGGTAATATATGAGTGTGTGTTGTCTTTCCTGCTGCTAGAGCATGGAGAATACTCAAGAAGTATAGTTCCCACTCTTTCCCTCTCTCCACTGCTGTCTCTAGCAGTATAGATTTGTGTAAATTGTGTAGTTGATTTTAATTCCAAGTGTTTAGAGACCTGTAACACAACATCAAACTCTTCCTACACCACCCAATGAAGGCCAGGCATATTTTATATGCTTCATGAATGTTGAGAGTTTTTGAAATGAATTAGAGGTGTGCCTTCAGAGCATTTCTCTTTGGTGGCCTGAATTAATTTTCAAAGCATTGAGAAGACAACCTATTTCTAGATTTTCACCTATATTATCTCATCTTCCAGGGCTGACATAAAAGGCTCATGTGTCCACCCGCCATGAGCAGTGCCATCATGCCCAAAACCAGGTTAAGCATATGCTTTATGTCACCAAGAAAGCTCTACTTGCTGCCCACCCCAAGAAAAGGACTTTGAAAGACATGATATTGTTACTGTGGTTTGAATAAGAGCAGCTCCCATAGGCTAACAGATTTAAATGCTTGGTCATTAGGGACTGGCGCTATTTGACAGGGATTAGGAGGGGTGACCTTGTTGGAGGAAGTGTGTCACTGGGGATGAGCTTTGGGGTTTTAAATGCTCTTCCTGCTGCCTGCTGATCTAGATACAGAACTCTCAGCTACCTCTCCAGTCCTTTGTCTGCCTGCATGCCGCCATGCTTCCTGCCATGATGATAATGAACTAAACCTCTGAATATAAGCAAGACCCAATTAAATGCTTTATTTTATGAGTTGCTGTGGTCATGATGTCTCTTCACAGAAATAGAACACTGACTAAGACAGTTATTTAAGAGGAAAAAGCCATTGAAGTGAGTGGCAGTCATGGTCTTGTTAGTCATGAGCTAGACTTTAGCTTCCCTTGAATTACTTGGGACCAAGTGGGAGAGGGAAAAGCTAACAGTCATCCACATCCGTCTTTTGGCACTTCTTGGAGTGCTAAGCAGCTCCCCCCATTGTTAACTGCAGGGTGTTATGAGTGACTGCCCTCTAAGCCAAGGACTCCACCATTTAGGGGAATTCAACTGTGCTCTCTTACTAAAGGATCACCCCAGCAGGGATTATTGAGCATTTACACCCCCTCATGGAGGGATGAGGATGGTGAGGAGATCCTCACTTGAGTATCCAGCTGCTCATTACATCTGTTGTACACAACTTGGCCTTGACTACACATGGGCAGCGGGGGCGACTAGAGGATATAGGCCAGGAAAGACGAGAAGAAAGAGGCTCCGTGTTTGTGGATAAAAGAAAGCCCTTATCCATTCTGAGTAAAGCCTTTCCAGGTGATTCCTATTGGAGCACCCACACCCCTCNAAGTAACCCCTCATCTATGGTCTGGAAGGAAGACCAATAAACTCTCTGATTTCCCAAAGTGAAATTTGGTGGATTGTTCATTGGTTTGTCACTGGGACCTTAGGAGAAAGGGATGGTGTTGTTTGTATCTGCCCCAGGAAGCAGTTTTAGTAATGCAAGGATTTCTCAAATGGCATATGAAGATATAGACTAGATAGTGAGTGTTGCGGCAGGCCTTCAACCCTGCTCCTGGTAGACTTTTTCTGAGCACAGGACAGCCGGCTCCAGTAGCTTGGGTGAGAGCAGCTGACAAGCAGAGAGAGCCAGAGGCCATTCTTGCAAAACCAGTAAGTGTGTGGTTTCCTAAGCACTGTTTCTTCCCTCCTTCCTCCTTTTAGCTCTGAACTGCTTGTTTGTGACAGGCAGTTTGTTATCTGCCCAAGAGCCAGGCACCCACCTCATCCCTTCTAACTTTCACCAGTGGAAATTTGTCCATCTCAGGGTGTGGGGCATCTATTCCTGTCACNGGTGATTAGTCATGTCTGGTCTAAGTGAGGTCTGTCCCACCTGCAGCCTCTGGCCACATGCATTCCAGAACATATATCATTTGAATGTGGCACAGTACATTTAGACACTACAGCATCGTGTCTCAGTGACAAAAGGTTGGGTACTCCTAGAACTTTTGATAGTGTTGGGTGAGAGCTTGTTCTAGACAAAGAGATATACATGGGGAAAGTTGGATGGGAAGTTTTCTTCTTTAGAAATAAGCTCCAGATGGATACAGCTGGAAGTGAGACTAGGTATTATTTACTTGGTTCCATGCAATAAAGCATTAACAATATTTTTGTGTGTTTATAATGAGAACAATTGACACAAACTTACTATTTCATGTATGTTGTAGCAGGAGGGAAATACATTGTTTTAGTTACTGTGTCTCACTGTGACCACATATAACATGTAACAAGAAGCATGTGAGAGAGGGAAGACTTATTAGGGCTGACGGCTTGTGGGTGGAGTTAGTCCACTGTGGCAGGGAAGGAACAACAGCTGGTAGCTGGTCACAGTTCAGCCACAGCCAAGAAGCAGAGAGAGATGGCTGCTGGTGCTCAGCTCACTGTCTCCTTTTTATTCGACCCAGAAGCCCGTGGAATGGTGACGCCCACTTCGAAGATGGATCATCCCACCTCAATGAACCCAATCTAGAAACTTCCTCACCATGGATGCTCCTAGGTGATCCTAGATATTGTCAAGCTAGCAATCAATATTAACCATCACGTTAGACAAAGGAATGACTTTCCGAGGCTGGGGGTGTGGCTCAGTGATAGAGCACATACCTACATGTCTGAGACCCTGGGTTTGGTTCCCAGCACTGCAAGAGTGTGGAGGGGGCGATCCCTAAAGTGTTGATACCTCAGTGCTAGCAGGTTAGGTTAAGATTTAACAGTAACTAGTTCTTCCCCAACAGAAAACTCATTTCCTTGGGTTATTTGGATGTGCCCCATGTCCTCACAAGACACCACATGTGGAAGAGAGAGGCAGAGTGATAAAGTTTGGGACAGACCCCTGACTGTCATTACTGCCTCTAAGGCTGGAAGGGGAGCATCAACCCTGGAAGTCCAGCAGAAGCTGGAAGAGGCGAGAAAACCCTGACAGTACCTTGATTTGGGCTCTGTGAGACCTGTTTTGTGTCTGGTTTTCAGAGCCATGAGATAATATACGGTGTCATTTTAAACCTCAGACTTCACAACCATTTGTCATAGCAGAGACAGGGAACTAATACAGTAGGCAAGAGGGGTTCTGTGACAGGCCGGAGAAGCCTTGTCCTGTACCCAGACACGCCTTCTTTGTTGGTACAGAGGCCACCTGGCTTTCAGGAAGTTTAAAAGCTCACCAGGCTATTCTAGTGTGAGGTGAAACTCCGCAGCCACCCTTCTGGAAAGAGATATACAGTGCCCTGGTGCTGAGTGGTGCTGTCAGAACCGCTTTTCCTTTCTGGAATAGCTCCTTGGTCATTGGCTCCCCNCTGGCTTGCCCAGTTGAGTCACCTAGAGTGCTTCTAGAACATACCTGTGCTAGGCTACACCTTCCTAACCACTGGTCCTCAAGGTATGGGTGTGAGGCTGGGACAGAAGTTGAAAACTTTCTCCATGGTTCTAGTGTTCAGTCAGGGTGGAAACCCCGTGTATCAGGAGAACAGTGGAGGCCTCAGTGGCCTGTGATGTTCTGAAAACTCTGGTGCTGGCTCTAATGCAGCACAAAGGAGGTTTGCAGAGCATGGCCTAATGTGGCCAGCTGTCCCCGACAGGAAATGTTTACACATGATTGCAGAACTTCTTTCTCAGCGTTGAGTAAGAGCCAGCTGTTTCTGAAAGAATCGCCCAGGAACACTATAACCTAGGACTCTAAGAAGTAGGGGTGACAGTACTTCAGAAGGGCCCAGGAAAGTATCTGGAGTTACTTCTGAGCAGAGGAGCCGGATGGGGACAGTGTCCTTAAGGGCTAACCAGAGAGATCACCAAAGACAGCAACGTGTGCTCAGTGGAACATTCCCCACAGGTTTCTCATTGCAAAGGAGGAATATTAGCATTTCTTTTTATCACATTTGCTTATTTTTTTTTATTCTTGAGTGTCCCTGCATGCATGATGGCATAGGCTGTCATGCCAGGGCATGTGTGTGGTCAGAGGGCCAGTACATAGAATCTGTTGCCTCCTTTTCACTTTCTCATGGGTTCTGGGAATCAAACTGACGTCACCAGGCATACAAGGCAAGAGCCCTTAGGGCTGAGCCATCCCACCAGCCCTATAAATAGAATTTCAATGGGAAGTTCTGGTAGTTACTACCTTCAACTACTGATCAAATTCAGTGTTAGTCACAGTAGGACACCCTGACCTTATGTGACTCCTGATAAGATACAAGATGAAGTAGACAGAGTCACCAGTGAAATGTTCTTACCAAAGGAATTTAGTCTTAATTTTTTTCAAATCTCCAGACTTAACTTGCAAGAGAAGAGAAATTGCCTGGACAAAGGAACAAGGTGAGTGGGACCATGAGAGAGCGAGCTGGTAGGTCACAGCTGGCATGGTCTCTCCAAAGAGAGAACACGGCTTTTAAAAACACAAGTATTTCAGCATAAAAGTAAAGATGCATAACCAAATATGGTAGCTTAGTTGGACCCTAGTTGATTTTATCTTGTATATAGAAGGAAAGAAAAAAATAAACGACTATAAAATTATTTTAGGGGATTTTCTAAGGAAATTTGAGTACGGCCTGTTGTGATAGTTGATCTTAATTGTTGGCCTGGTGGGATTTAAAATCACCATGGAAACAAACCACTGCTCACATCTGTAAGGGAGTCTCTAGATTGAGGTGGAAACAGGTACCTTAAATGTGGCCACAACCATGACATGGGCTGAAGTCCCAGACTGAGCAGAAAAGAGACAGCTAGTAGAGCATAGACACTCATCCCTCTTCCCTTCCCGACTGTGGACACTGAGTGACTTGGCTGCTTCAGGCTTCTGACACCATGATGTCCCCACCAAGAGGGACTGCACACTGGAACTATGTGCCAAAACAAACCCTTCCTTCTTTATGTTGCTTTCATCAAGTGTTTCGTCCTAGCAACGAGGGAAGTAACTAACACAGACTGGATATTAGATGATATTAGAGACTGTCATGTGTCTCAGCGTGATACTGATATCATGTTATGTTGAAGAATTTCCTCTTTTTAGCAAAACTAGCTAGGGGCAAAATGTCTCTGTGTCTGAAACTCACTTTCAAATGCTTCAGCAAAACAAAAAATGCATCCACACACACATATCCATGCAAGCAAAGCAAAATATTGCCAAAATGCTGTCAAAGTGTTGGAAAAGTGGTGGGTACACATTGCACTCCTCTTTTCAACTTCTTAAGTGTTTTAAGTGGTTCCCATAAAATCTGGGGAAGCAGTATCATCACAATCCTCTGTGCCAGAAATGGCTTTGCCAAATTTGGTCTCTGGGAGTGTTTGAGGTTGACAACATCCCTGCAACGTTTTCTTCTGAAACTGTCGCTTCCTGAAAGTGTCCATCCACACACNCAGGCCACCTTCATGGATGGCTTCCTTCTCAGCCTTGACCTTATGTTTCTAAAGTTATTAAGATGGCTTTCACGAGGTTCATCTGAGACGCTGGGACACCCTCCAAACACCTGATGAAGTTACCAGATTCCTTAACGCAAGTGTCCTAGGACCTTCCTGCTGTCACATACACACATAAGAGAACAAATATTAGTTTTGTATATACAATCTAATTGATGTTTTCAGAAATAGTATACTGTAATATGTGTTCCAAAATGTCACCCCCTAGAGCACAACTGCACAAGCCAGCCTAGAAACCTGCCTTTTAGGATCACCTTCAGGTCCTGCTTCACATTCTTTCTTGATATTCCCGTGCCTTTGTCCTTGAAGTGGATATTTGATCTGTGAGTAGCCAAATGTCACAGAGGGTCACATGAAGTAAATAAGCCAGCAAGAACAGGAAAGTCCTTCTAGACAGACACTAGAAGGATTGTGTAGGCTGATATTTATTTTCTTCAATTAACTGGCTTTGATCATCATTCATTGAAAATAGAGTCTGAACTTNGGTAGACAATGTTAGCGTAANTTGAAATCCATAAGGCAGGCTATTTGGGTGGTCCATTGGTGTACCCTTGGAAATGAATATCTGAACCTTGATTCTGAAGTTTGTCATTCCACAAGGAACAGCAACATGGCTACCTCATCAACTTAGATGTAAGGCATAAATGCACTGATCCAGGCAAGCCACTTAAAATAGGGCTTGGTCTCTGTCTTAGGGTTTCTATGGCTGTGAAAAGACACCATGACCTTGGCAACTCTTATAAAGGAAAACANCTGGCTTGCCCAGTTGAGTCACCTAGAGTGCTTCTAGAACATACCTGTGCTAGGCTACACCTTCCTAACCACTGGTCCTCAAGGTATGGGTGTGAGGCTGGGACAGAAGTTGAAAACTTTCTCCATGGTTCTAGTGTTCAGTCAGGGTGGAAACCCCGTGTATCAGGAGAACAGTGGAGGCCTCAGTGGCCTGTGATGTTCTGAAAACTCTGGTGCTGGCTCTAATGCAGCACAAAGGAGGTTTGCAGAGCATGGCCTAATGTGGCCAGCTGTCCCCGACAGGAAATGTTTACACATGATTGCAGAACTTCTTTCTCAGCGTTGAGTAAGAGCCAGCTGTTTCTGAAAGAATCGCCCAGGAACACTATAACCTAGGACTCTAAGAAGTAGGGGTGACAGTACTTCAGAAGGGCCCAGGAAAGTATCTGGAGTTACTTCTGAGCAGAGGAGCCGGATGGGGACAGTGTCCTTAAGGGCTAACCAGAGAGATCACCAAAGACAGCAACGTGTGCTCAGTGGAACATTCCCCACAGGTTTCTCATTGCAAAGGAGGAATATTAGCATTTCTTTTTATCACATTTGCTTATTTTTTTTTATTCTTGAGTGTCCCTGCATGCATGATGGCATAGGCTGTCATGCCAGGGCATGTGTGTGGTCAGAGGGCCAGTACATAGAATCTGTTGCCTCCTTTTCACTTTCTCATGGGTTCTGGGAATCAAACTGACGTCACCAGGCATACAAGGCAAGAGCCCTTAGGGCTGAGCCATCCCACCAGCCCTATAAATAGAATTTCAATGGGAAGTTCTGGTAGTTACTACCTTCAACTACTGATCAAATTCAGTGTTAGTCACAGTAGGACACCCTGACCTTATGTGACTCCTGATAAGATACAAGATGAAGTAGACAGAGTCACCAGTGAAATGTTCTTACCAAAGGAATTTAGTCTTAATTTTTTTCAAATCTCCAGACTTAACTTGCAAGAGAAGAGAAATTGCCTGGACAAAGGAACAAGGTGAGTGGGACCATGAGAGAGCGAGCTGGTAGGTCACAGCTGGCATGGTCTCTCCAAAGAGAGAACACGGCTTTTAAAAACACAAGTATTTCAGCATAAAAGTAAAGATGCATAACCAAATATGGTAGCTTAGTTGGACCCTAGTTGATTTTATCTTGTATATAGAAGGAAAGAAAAAAATAAACGACTATAAAATTATTTTAGGGGATTTTCTAAGGAAATTTGAGTACGGCCTGTTGTGATAGTTGATCTTAATTGTTGGCCTGGTGGGATTTAAAATCACCATGGAAACAAACCACTGCTCACATCTGTAAGGGAGTCTCTAGATTGAGGTGGAAACAGGTACCTTAAATGTGGCCACAACCATGACATGGGCTGAAGTCCCAGACTGAGCAGAAAAGAGACAGCTAGTAGAGCATAGACACTCATCCCTCTTCCCTTCCCGACTGTGGACACTGAGTGACTTGGCTGCTTCAGGCTTCTGACACCATGATGTCCCCACCAAGAGGGACTGCACACTGGAACTATGTGCCAAAACAAACCCTTCCTTCTTTATGTTGCTTTCATCAAGTGTTTCGTCCTAGCAACGAGGGAAGTAACTAACACAGACTGGATATTAGATGATATTAGAGACTGTCATGTGTCTCAGCGTGATACTGATATCATGTTATGTTGAAGAATTTCCTCTTTTTAGCAAAACTAGCTAGGGGCAAAATGTCTCTGTGTCTGAAACTCACTTTCAAATGCTTCAGCAAAACAAAAAATGCATCCACACACACATATCCATGCAAGCAAAGCAAAATATTGCCAAAATGCTGTCAAAGTGTTGGAAAAGTGGTGGGTACACATTGCACTCCTCTTTTCAACTTCTTAAGTGTTTTAAGTGGTTCCCATAAAATCTGGGGAAGCAGTATCATCACAATCCTCTGTGCCAGAAATGGCTTTGCCAAATTTGGTCTCTGGGAGTGTTTGAGGTTGACAACATCCCTGCAACGTTTTCTTCTGAAACTGTCGCTTCCTGAAAGTGTCCATCCACACACNCAGGCCACCTTCATGGATGGCTTCCTTCTCAGCCTTGACCTTATGTTTCTAAAGTTATTAAGATGGCTTTCACGAGGTTCATCTGAGACGCTGGGACACCCTCCAAACACCTGATGAAGTTACCAGATTCCTTAACGCAAGTGTCCTAGGACCTTCCTGCTGTCACATACACACATAAGAGAACAAATATTAGTTTTGTATATACAATCTAATTGATGTTTTCAGAAATAGTATACTGTAATATGTGTTCCAAAATGTCACCCCCTAGAGCACAACTGCACAAGCCAGCCTAGAAACCTGCCTTTTAGGATCACCTTCAGGTCCTGCTTCACATTCTTTCTTGATATTCCCGTGCCTTTGTCCTTGAAGTGGATATTTGATCTGTGAGTAGCCAAATGTCACAGAGGGTCACATGAAGTAAATAAGCCAGCAAGAACAGGAAAGTCCTTCTAGACAGACACTAGAAGGATTGTGTAGGCTGATATTTATTTTCTTCAATTAACTGGCTTTGATCATCATTCATTGAAAATAGAGTCTGAACTTNGGTAGACAATGTTAGCGTAANTTGAAATCCATAAGGCAGGCTATTTGGGTGGTCCATTGGTGTACCCTTGGAAATGAATATCTGAACCTTGATTCTGAAGTTTGTCATTCCACAAGGAACAGCAACATGGCTACCTCATCAACTTAGATGTAAGGCATAAATGCACTGATCCAGGCAAGCCACTTAAAATAGGGCTTGGTCTCTGTCTTAGGGTTTCTATGGCTGTGAAAAGACACCATGACCTTGGCAACTCTTATAAAGGAAAACACTTAATTTGGGTGGCTCTTTTACAGTTCCAGAGGTTCAGCCCATTATCATCATGGTGGGGTGTATGGCAGTGTGCAGGCAGATGTGGTGCTGGAGAAGTAGCTGAGAATCCTACATCGTGCAGGCCACAGGAAGTTGACTGTCACACTGACAGTATCCTGAGCATAGGAAACTTCAAAGCCTGCCCCCACAGTGACACACTTCCTCCAACAAGCCATCCCACTCTTCCAACAAAGCCACACTTTGTAATNGTGCCACTCCCTATGAGATTATGGGGNCCAATTACATTCAAACTACCACAGTCTCTGGTAAATCTCTGTAAGATTTGTCTGCTGTGTAGAGTATTGCTACTACTNTGCATCAGACATNCAGTCATACTACTTATAGNTGTNTTTGTGTATGGAACAGTGAAATGGTCCTTTTTATTGCAGATNAGANGAGTTTAGCTCAAATGGCTTCATTGAGAAAGAAAAAAATAGGATCGTATAGCCAGGAAGTCCAGGTTCGGAGGTAANGTTAGGTGTCTGGATCTAGGATTCCGGCAATGGCACCAGGGCTCTGTCCCTCCTTTACATTGTTGAACTCTGCTTCCTCTTTAGTGGAGCTATGGAAGCCTCTCCCCATGAGACGGTCAAGATATCCGTAAGGAGCTGGATGTTATCCTGAGCTTTAAACACTGTTGCCTATGACTCTAGGAAAACATTCAACCNCTTCTGGCATNTGCATCGTATGAAGACGAAGGTGACTCCAAGCAGTCATATGTCCTAGCTCACTTCTGAGCGAAGTCCTTGGAGAGGAGTACTGGATGGCTAATGTGGGTCCTGTCACAGCCGAGACAAAGGCTTGAGAGTTCTTCCTGNCCTTATGAAGTGGGAGCAACAATGTCACCAAAGAGGCCATGTAGGCAAAGAGACATATGCTCTCTCAGAACTCAACACCCTACTTCAGTTCANTCTGTATCCCTTTGTTTATCAGCAAGGAATTGCCATTTTTGATCTCACACTGTGTCGAGATTCACACTGTGGGCTTTACATGAAAATAAAATACACTAAGAGCTCAACGTGATGGAAAGGAAGACCTGTGCCAGGGTCTTNATTGTACATTTCAGGTATGTCACCTTCCTTAATGTTCTTCTTACTGGGGAGTAAGCATTGCTCTCCCTAGANNTGGAACCTGAGGCTCAAAGGACTTAGGAACCTGCTCAGAGCCACACCTCCTTAGCAAATGACAGAGCCAAGATTTGAACTCATGGTAATCTGACCACAGAGCCCTTGATCTATATCTTCTGACCACTTGATTTGCATAAAATTCCCATGAGGTAATTCCTTCTGAAAGCCACCATGTTAGTGATGAGGAAATACGACTCAATGAGGTTGAGTAAACAGCTCCAGGTCATGATCAAGCCCCATCTGGGTGACGGGAGCCAGAAATGATGACATGGATCCTGAAAGGGCTTCTGTGTGGGTTGTGCAGATTGAATACAGCACAGAAGTGTGGCACATTGGAGAGGCTAAGGGTTAAAACCCAGCGTAAGTTCTACTCATAAATCATGACCCTTATCCTCGCCGCCCNGTACAAAGCCTTCTTCTACTGGCCAANNGGTNTTTATGACTGAAGGAAGGAANAGTATTTGAAGGCGAAGTATTGCCTCTAGGTGGGTGGATAAAACCCTGGCTCAGGACCTGAAAAACAGANGGTTACATGATTCCCAAGAAGCACAGTAATGAGGAAGAGACTTATTCAGGAATTCAGTGACACAGGTCAGGAACATTTGGCCACTCTATCCAGACTT